>JARPMJ010005614.1:0-61066 GCA_033366665.1 Phoxinus dragarum | reverse complement strand
GATTGTTTTGTTACGGTGACAGTGGTGGGCTTTCGAGATGGTGAGCGTACGGCATTAACTCTGCATATATTCCCCACACCCTGAAACTTCACTTCAAGCAATGTCTTGTGCCAACACACCACTTCAGACACTGCATATCCACTCTTAGTGACAAATAGAGCCAGCACTCACCCAACGATTGCTCCTTCCACTGTCAGGCTGGAGTCCCACCCAGTAGCGAGGAAGTGCGAATGCCTCCTTACTGACCCGGGGACCAAGCGTTTCCTTGCCCACACTCGAAGGAGAAGACGAGAGTTCAACGGATCCCTTAATCCACTCACTCTCCGGTGATACAACCCTCGTGATCAATCCACTTCACAACGTTATATCAATCTCAGTGCAGGTACATGCATTCAATCAAATTCCCGATCATATTACTTATCTTCCCTCAGATGATAATGGCGCGGCTTGGTCTGCACTTGGTCCTTGTAACTCACTCTCTTTCCGTCCTCAGTATCTCCACTCGATCGCTGTTATATCTGCCGCACAGCCGAACGGCCAAACCCCACAACAATCCTCAGATGCCTTAGCACGCCAGCCCAACCGTCAAAGAGATCCACTTCTCTCAAGGGAACACATCCGAAGAAAAGGACAACCGGGAACAATGACCGGAAGAACGAACAACCCGTGGGAAATCACCAACTTCCTGGTCTCCTGCACTTCCTTTTTATACGGTTACTCCGCCTCTATAATCCTCGCGCAGATCCCAACATCTAACCCTCCGCACCAGATGTCAATCCGTCATTAGCGTTGTTATGGTGACATAACGCGCAACCGGAAGTGGGCCGGTGTTACCGTAACACCGGTCCGGGCGGAACATAATTCCAGCGGGAACTCAGTTCCGCTTCGCTTTCGTCACCCCGTGACATACCCCCCTGCCAAACCGTTCTAGTCCCTAGAACGCCTTGCCAGTCGCCCATTCTCCATAGCGTGCCCGGGGCTGGCCTCGGTTCTCCCTCTGGGACCGTCGTGGGTGGCGAAACAGGGTCGATGCCCGCAGGCATATCCATCGGGTCTCTGGGGGCCATTTCTGCGGGGGACATTTACCCGTTCTCCTGGGATCACGGCCCATCCTGCTATCCACGGGGCTACAGCTTCAGGCTCCGTTGGCGCCTCCTCTACGGGGCTGGGATAGTTCGGACAGGGCGGATCATGTTCCGATGGACCACTCTAGTGGGCCCGGCTTTTCCTTCGGGCCGAATCGTATAAACTGGCTGTCCAGGCCGCTGCTGACCCTCGACCACATATGGCGTAGTCCTCCCATCGGTCACTGAGCTTCCCCTTTCCCTGTCGCCGGTTGTCCCTTATCAGGACCCTTTCTCCTGGAAGGAGGGGGGGCCTCTCGAGCCGTCCGGTCATACAGCCTCTTGTTTTTCTTCCCAGCCGCTCGGATCCGTCTCGAGACTTGCTCGTATGCAAAATGGAGGCGTTGGTGGGTGGCGCCCTACCCACTCGGTTACGTTCCCCTCCTCCTCGGTTGCTGCCGTCCCCAGCACTAAGTCGGTGGGCATCCGCACATGCCTGCCAAACATCAAATAAGTGGGGGCGTAGCCCGTGGTACTGTGCGTGCTGTTATTGTATGCCTGAATCAGATTTGGTAACGCACTCACCCAGTCGCTCTGATGTTCTTGATCTAGCGTGCCGAGCAAGTTCAATAGGGTCTGATTGAACCGCTCGCATCCGCCGTTCCCTGGGGGTGGTAAGTAGTGGTATGGGTCTTGGTGCAGCCATACAATTTGCACAGCTCTCTGATCACCCGAGACTCGAAGTTTGGCCCTTGGTCCGAGTGTAGAAACTCGGGGCAACCGAACGGCTGGAAGACAGCTCTCCACAGAGCAGTGGCGGTGGTGTTCGCCGTCTGGTCCAAGGTAGGAATGGCCCAGGAGTACTTGGTGAACAGGTCGGTAATGACAAGGATGTTCTGATAGCGGTCTGCCGGCCGACCCAATGTCAAGAAGTCCATTGCGACTATGTGGAGAGGAGCCTTTGCCTGGATGGGGACCATCGGTGCTCGTGCTTCCTTCCTGGCTTTGAACAGGGTGCAACGAGGACAGGCCTGCACGAAGGTACGTACCGTTGCTTCTAGATTGGGGCCAATAGAAGTGTCGCCTCAAGAGAGATACCGTTTTCTCGTGCCCTTGGTGGCCCAGCTGATCGTGGGTACGCTGTCAGGAGCTCTTGTACCTGGCCTTCGGGGACAACGATCTGTCGGAGTTCCTCGTCCAGCCCCGGATCTCGGACAGACCTACATAGTACTCCCTCCTTCACCTGTAGTCTGGCCCATTGTCCCAACAGCTTCCTTCCTGCTCCCCCTTGGGCCCGCTGTTCGGCCAACGTCGGTTTTCGCCCCCGTTCTAGCCATCGCATCAAGCCACTAATCTCCTTGTCGGCCTGCTGTCGCTCCTTCCAGCGGCAGGGGTCCCATCCCCAACTCACAGGCATCGCCTCACGTTGAGTCCCCGGCGCCTCCACAATGCCCACCATATACTCCTCTCCCTCGGGGTCTGGCATGGGTTCCGATGGATCCCTCGGACCTTGAGCTTCCGGGAGTCGGGACAGGGCATCAGCGTTGGTGTTCTCCCGACCTGGCCGGTACTGGAGCTGGTAGTTGTAGTTGGCCAACTGGGCCACCCAACGCTGTTCCACTGCCCCCAACTTCGCCGTCTGTCGATGTACTAATGGGTTGTTGTCGGTTACTACGGTCACCTGGGCACCCCACAGATAATCTTTAAACTTCTCGCTGAGTGCCCATTTCAGCGCCAGCAGTTCCAACTTGAAGGAGCTGTAGTTGGCGTCATTCCTCTCGGCTGGATGAAGGCTCCGGCTTGCATAGGCTACGACCCGCTCTACGCCGTCTTGTTGCTGGGCCAACACGGCCCCTAAGCCCAGGTTGCTGGCGTCCGTGTACAGGACAAAGGGCTTGGAGAAGTCGGCATACGCCAGAATCGGCGCCTGTAGCAAACTCTCGCTTCAGTCGCTGGAACGCAGCCTCACACTCGGGGCTCCACAGGATAGACGGTGATCCACGACCTCGGGGGCGTCCTGTCCCAGCCAGCAACTGATTTAGGGGCTTTGCGATCTTGGAGAAGTCCTTGATAAAGCGGCGGTAGTACCCCACGAAGCCCAGGAATGACCGGACCTGCTTCACCGTCTGCGGGGCAGCCCACTCTCGCACCGCCGACACCTTCTCCGGGTCGACCGAAACTCCCGCCGCACCCACACAATGTCCCAAGAATTTGACTTCCCGCCGTAACAGATGGCATTTGTCCGGCTGGAGCTTCAGCCCATATTTCTCCATGGCCCTGAAGACCTGCTCGAGGTGTTGTAAGTGGGAGTCGAAATCTGGGGAATAGACAATCACATCGTCCAAGTATACCAAGGCGGACTCCATCAGCTGGCCTCCCAGGGCACCGCTGCATCAGCCTCTGGAAGGTGGCAGGAGCGTTGCAGAGGCCGAAAGGCATCCGGTCCCATTCAAAGAGACCGAACGGGGTGGTAAAGGCGGTCTTCTCCCGGTCTGCCTCGGCCACTTGCACCTGCCAGTAGCCACTTGCCAAATCCAGCGTAGAGTACCATGCCGAGCGTGTCAAGTCAGCCAGGGAGTCCTCGATCCGGGGTAGGGGGAACGCGTCCTTCTTGGTGACCAGGTTCAGCTTGCGGTAGTCAACGCAGAACCTCCATGCGCCAGTCTTCTTTTGTACCAACACGATGGGAGCTGCCCACGGGCTGCTGCTCTCTCTGACAACCCCTCGATCGAGCATACCCTGTAGCAGTGTGCGGACCTCCGTATACAGGGTAGGTGGGACGGGTCGATACCTTTCTCTACTGGGCTCTGCCTCTCCGGTGGGGATCCGATGTTGCACGACGTTGGTGCAGCCGTAGTCCTCTTCGTGTGCCGAGAAGACATGTTGCCACCTGCTCAGCAGATCTCGCAGCTTCCTGGCCTGTGCAGGTCCCAGCTCCTCCCCTTGCAGGGAATTTCCCTTCAAGTGGCCGGGCACCTCCCCCCTAGACTCTGGGGCGACGAGCTCGCTTGGGTGAGGGCCACTTCCACCACCGCAGGGCGTACTTGGCGAAAGCTCACATCCTTGTCCTCCCGCACCTGATGGGGTTCTACCGGCGTCACCTTGACCAGCCGCTGGTGTTTGTATAAGTGCACGACATGGGGCGTCCCGTTCCGAACTCTCACCGGGATCCGTCCTCTTCGTGCCACGGCCAAACCTCTGGCGACTTCTACCTGCTGGCCATCCCAGTGGGGCTCCACCAGCACCCATTCTTCCGGTCCCACGTCCCGCTGGGGGACTCTTACCCATACTAGGGCCTCGCTGTTCGCTGGCACGGACAGGGCATACCGGCACGCTACCCGACCAGTCCCTTCGCGGCCTTGCCGGGCCCGGGACATCTGGATCCGTCGGCAGTCAGCGGCGACACGTTCCCATTCCTGTTGTTCGGCCGGCGAGATCCCTCGAGCGGGCTTTGCCCCGAAACAATTCTTCCCAACATGCAGATAATACATTCATACCTAGTAGGGCCCGGTGACTCCCCAAGCAGTGGTCCTGTACGATGATCACTCCTTTCTGGGGCACGATAACTCCGTGGATCTCCAAGTCCGTCAGCCTGTAGCCAATGTAGGGGATGTCCAGACCATTTGCTCCTTTCAGGGAGAGCCAGGGAGCCTCCGTCCCATGCATCCTCTGGTTTCCGAACAGCTCTTGCGACAGGCTTTCCGCGAACAGGGTCACCTGGGATCCGGTGTCGATGAGACAGGGCACCTTCACACCGCACACCTGAACCTCCACCACTGGGCTATGCCCAACCAGCCTGTCCCTGGAGCCTGCTCCGACGGGTGGGTCATCTAAGGGGGTCCCGACCACACGACCCACTGTGGCCGGTTGACCTAAAAACCCCCCTCCGAACCTCTTCGAGGGCCACACTGTCGGCTGTAATGGCCTGGTTGGCCACAGCGGTTGCAGATAGGTCGTCCTTGGCTCGTCCCATTCGAACTGGGGCCGGTTGGGCCGATTAGGTCGCCTCCCTGAGTCCCTGTTCCCGTCTGAGTACGCCCGATCCCGCGAGATGGGCCTCACCTCTTGCCTGGTAGCCCCGAGACGCAGCTCGTCCACGAGCGTCTTCGTTAGTTCTGCCATCTGCTCCCGGACATCCTTTAGGAGTTCGAGCTTCAGAGTCTGTTTCCACTCTGCCATGTCGGGGACAGCCACTGCGGAGCTACTTACGGCCGCACACGCGGAGCTACTTACGGCCGCACACACAGGGGGCTCTCTCACCTCAACCTGATCGATCTCCAATGCCACCGCTTCTTTCTTTAGGTCTTCAAAGGTAAGTTCAGGGTCCCTTCTGAATTGTACTCTAAGGCCCTGGCGTACTGGGCCTTCCCTTAGCCCCAGCAGGAATTGGTCCCTCAACAGGGTCTCACCATCTCCGAGACCATGATCTGGGCGTCCCTGCAGCCTGGTAACTTGCTCCCGTAGTTGGAGGGCGAAAGCTCTGACGGATTGGCGGGGGCCCTGCTTGTTGCTGAAGAACTGGGCCCGGAGAACCGCAGTTGGGGTGGCGTCACCATACCTTTCCGTCAGGAATCTGAACACAGACTGGGCGGTGTTTCGGACAGCTTCGGGGGCGGCTTGGACTTCCCGCCGTGCTTCCCCTTCAAGGGAGTTGAGGGCAAACTGTAGCTGTTGGGTCGCACTTAGTCCCTGTAGCCCGGCCCGATACTCGATCTGAGCCCGCCATTCGGAAAGGCGCACCTCTGACTCGCTTCCTCCATATTTCTGGACCCAGGGGTTTCCCATGAACATTGGCATAACTCGGGGTGGGGCCCCCCAGTGCCTCGTCGTCGGCCATCGAGAATCCCTGGTCGCTCAACCCAAGGTGGAACCCTGCCGACTTACGCCAAGATCTGTCACAGGTCGGGGGGGTCAAGCCGGACTGCACCCACCCCTGAAACCCAGGACCACCTCGAGGAGCGTACCAGGAAAACCAGACAGACGAGAGTATAAAAGTTTACAAGGTTTATTTTGTTAAAATCAATTAAAAGTCTCAGTGTTAATTCTGTGTCTCCCAACCAGAACGGGATTGGACCGCGGATGCCGGGAGGGCGTGGAGTTCCCTTCGGCAGCTCGTGCCTGTGCGTGGCCGGTCAGGGAAAGGAGTCGGCCACCCGTCCACTGAGTGGGGGAGTATCCTGGTAAGTAGACTTGTAGCTGCTTTAGTCAAGACGATGCAAGGAATATTTCTTATGTCCACCTCTTTTCACAGTGACATCACATACGGCGTGGGCCAAGAGGATCCTTCAATCTGCACAGCAGAGTAAGTAGTTCAACAACAGGTATATGTTCTTGGAATGAATGAGGGGGGCTTACGACTGGGAGATGCTTCGATCCAGACGAGAAAAGGAATAACTCTGGTGTCCACCTCTCTTCACAGCGACATCACATACGGCGCTTGGCCAGGAGGTTCCTTCAATCTCTCTTCACAGCGACATCACATACGGCGCTCGGCCAGGAGGCTCCTTCAATCTGCACAGCAGAGTAAGTAGTTCAACAACAGGTATATGTTCTTACAACGAGTGAGGGGCTTACGGCTGGAAGATGCTTCGGTCCAGACGAGGAAAGGAATGACTCTGGTGTCCACCTCTCTTCACAGCGACATCACATAATCTGCACAGCAGGGGTAAGTAGTTCAACAACAGGTATATGTTCTTTGAACGAGTGCTGGGGCTTACGGCTGGAAGATGCTTCGGTCCAGACGAGGAAAGGAATGACTCTGGTGTCCACCTCTCTTCACAGCGACATCACATAATCTGCACAGCAGGGTAAGTAGTTCAACAACAGGTATATGTTCTTTGAACGAGTGCTGGGGCTTACGGCTGGAAGATGCTTCGGTCCAGACGAGGAAAGGAATGACTCTGGTGTCCACCTCTCTTCACAGCGACATCACATAATCTGCACAGCAGGGTAAGTAGTTCAACAACAGGTATATGTTCTTTGAACGAGTGCTGGGGCTTACGGCTGGAAGATGCTTCGGTCCAGACGAGGAAAGGAATGACTCTGGTGTCCACCTCTCTTCACAGCGACATCACATAATCTGCACAGCAGGGTAAGTAGTTCAACAACAGGTATATGTTCTTTGAACGAGTGCTGGGGCTTACGGCTGGAAGATGCTTCGGTCCAGACGAGGAAAGGAATGACTCTGGTGTCCACCTCTCTTCACAGCGACATCACATAATCTGCACAGCAGGGTAAGTAGTTCAACAACAGGTATATGTTCTTTGAACGAGTGCTGGGGCTTACGGCTGGAAGATGCTTCGGTCCAGACGAGGAAAGGAATGACTCTGGTGTCCACCTCTCTTCACAGCGACATCACATAATCTGCACAGCAGGGGTAAGTAGTTCAACAAACAGGTATATGTTCTTTGAACGAGTGCTGGGGCTTACGGCTGGGAGATGCTTCGGTCCAGACGAGGAAAGGAATAACTCTGGTGTCCACCTCTCTCTCACGGCGACATCACATACAGCGCTTGACCAGGAGGATCCTTCAATCTACACAGCAGAGTAAGTTAATACATATACACACGATCTTCCAGCAGGTAGGGAGGATCTTCACACTGAACGCCCGGATTGTTTTGTTACGGTGACAGTGGTGGGCTTTCGAGATGGTGAGCGTACGGCATTAACTCTGCATATATTCCCCACACCCTGAAACTTCACTTCAAGCAATGTCTTGTGCCAACACACCACTTCAGACACTGCATATCCACTCTTAGTGACAAATAGAGCCAGCACTCACCCAACGATTGCTCCTTCCACTGTCAGGCTGGAGTCCCACCAGTAGCGAGGAAGTGCGAATGCCTCCTTACTGACCCGGGGACCAAGCGTTTCCTTGCCCACACTCGAAGGAGAAGACGAGAGTTCAACGGATCCCTTAATCCACTCTCTCTCCGGTGATACAACCCTCGTGATCAATCCACTTCACAACGTTATATCAATCTCAGTGCAGGTACATGCATTCAATCAAATTCCCGATCATATTACTTATCTTCCCTCAGATGATAATGGCGCGGCTTGGTCTGCACTTGGTCCTTGTAACTCACTCTCTTTCCGTCCTCAGTATCTCCACTCGATCGCTGTTATATCTGCCGCACAGGCCGAACGGCCAAACCCCACAACAATCCTCAGATGCCTTAGCACGCCAGCCCAACCGTCAAAGAGATCCACTTCTCTCAAGGGAACACATCCGAAGAAAAGGACAACCAGGAACAACGACCGGAAGAACGAACAACCCGTGGGAAATCACCAACTTCCTGGTCTCTGCACTTCCTTTTTATACGGTTACTCCGCCTCTATAATCCTCGCGCAGATCCCAACATCTAACCCTCCGCACCAGATGTCAATCCGTCATTAGCGTTGTTATGGTGACATAACGCGCAACCCGGAAGTGGGCCGGTGTTACCGTAACACCCGGTCCGGGCGGAACATAATTCCAGCGGGAACTCAGTTCCGCTTCGCTTTCGTCACCCCGTGACACTTACTTCAAGAAACTCACCTCTCAGAAACAGAACACCAAAAATTAAAAAGAGAATGGGTGGATCAGGTGTACAGTAGCTCTTATGGGAAACGTAAAAAGAGAGGTGTAGCTATACTATTTAGTAGGTCTGTGTACTTTCAGTGTGAGAAGGTTTTCCAGGATACAGAGGGTCCGTTATGTTATGGTCACAGGAAGGATTGCTAGCTTTAAATTAACTATTTTGAATGCCTATGCACCAATGAAGATTGCCCACAATTTTTCAAAAAGCTTGCACATTTGGTAGCAGACCATGGGGAAGGTTTTTTTTTAATGGGTGGGGACTTAAATTGCGTACTGAATAATAGATTAGATAAATTACCATCATCCTCAAAACCTCAAAGCAGAATGTCAAAAAGTCTAATGAATATGATGAAGGAATTATGGCTGATAGATGCGTGGCGCCACCTTCATCCAAAAGAGAGAGACTTCACCTTTATGTCACAAGTACATGGAAGCTACTCACGGTTGGATCATTTTTTGGTGTCCAAAAAGGACACATACCTAGTTAAAAACTGTGTTATTGAGCCAATAACCATTTCAGATCATAGCCCAGTACAAATGACACTTGATTTGGGATTGGAGCCGTGTATGAAGTATTGGAGAATTAATGTTTCATTATTGACAGATGTTAATATAAGAGAGGAAATAAGGTCAGCAATAATGGAATATTTTGTTTTGAACGACAATGGAATGGTCTCACCTACTGTTTTATGGGATACAGGAAAAGCCACAATAAGGGGGAAAATTAATATCTATAGGATCAAAGTTAAAGAAAGACAGACTCAAAAAACAAGTAGAATTAGAAACTGAAATCAAGAGATTAGAAAATGAACATAAACAAAATGGAAAACAAGAAGTATTTAATAAACTTAAAGAGAATAGAGGTAAGTTAGATGAGATTCTCACCTATAAGGCAGAGGGCGCCCTTAGGTTTATCGATAGAAAATACTATGAATTGGGAAACAAGGCTAGCAGGCTATTATCCTTTCAGCTACAGAAAGCACAAGCTAGTCGAACAATTCCTAAAATTAAACAACCTCATTCCAAAGAGGTTGAAAGTAGTCCAAAAGTAGTAGCAAATACATTTGCCAAATATTATGAACAATTATATAAGGGTCAACATCTGGAATTGAAAGAAGAAAAAATACATGATTTCTTTAAAAATCTTAAATTAGACAAGCTGACTGCAGATGAAGCCGCGGCGTTAGTAGAGCCAATTAGAGAAATGGAGGTGAAAGAAACTATTATTAAATTAAAAATAACAAAACACCAGGAATAGACGGGTTTGCAGGAGAATATTATAAAGTTTGTTGATGACCTCACTCCGGTATTATGTAAGTTATATAATTATGTGTTAAATTCAGGGAACCCCCCAGAGTCATGGTCTGAGGCTATCATCACAGTCCTGCATAAAGAAGGAAAAGATCCATTGCAGTGTTCTAGTTATCATCCTATTAGCCTCCTGTGTGTTGACTATAAAATATTAACATCTATTTTAGCAACTAGAGTACAAAAATACATTAGGAAATTAGTAAAACCAGATCAGACGGGGTTCATTTCAGGTCGCCAAGGGACAAATAATATAAGGAGAGCATTAAACCTGCAGTCACTCATGGCAAAGGGTACTCGAACGTCAATGCTTCTCAGCTTAGATGCTGAGAAAGCATTTGATCGGGTAGATTGGCAATTTTTAGAACAAACATTAACTGAGATGGGCTTCAGTGAAAAATGTACCTTTTGGTTTCGGCTGTTGTACAAGAATCCTAAATCAAAAATTAGAGTTAACGGACATTGCTCTGACTTTTTTTATATAGAGAGAGGCGTAAGACAGGGTGATTCTCTCTCACCCATTATCTTTGCTCTCAGTATCGAGCCTCTAGCGGAGGCAATAAGACAGGATGTCCAGATTGAGGGGGTTGAGGATGGTGGGGGGAGAGCCCATAAAATTTCCCTTTTTGCTGACGATATCCTGCTCTTTATAAAACATCCCCTTACTTCAATACCTCGACTAATGCAATGCCTAAAAGATTATGGAGACATTTCTGGATACAAAATTAATCAAAATAAATCAGAGGCAATGATGATATCAGGAATATGGCCTAAACAACTAAACGAGATGGTGTCATTTCACTGGTCTAAACAAGGATTTAGGTACTTGGGGATAATTATCACACCTGAAACTACATGACTTTTTGAGGCAAACTATAATAAGCTAATTAATCAAATAAGGAGTGATCTAGGTCGTTGGGAAGTTCTTCCTTTATCTCTGTTTGGCAGAGTTGAGACCGTAAGGATGAACCTGCTCCCACGTTTCTTATTTTTATTCCAGTCGTTGCCCATAGGAGTTCCAATTTCCACTTTTAATATGTTAAACAAATTAATTTCTCAATTTATATGGCAACGCAAAATACCCAGAATTAAGCTTAAAACACTTCATCTGGCTTAAAATAAAGGAGGTTTGGCTTTGCCAAATATAAAATTGTATTACTGGGCAGCTCAACTAGCAGCAATGGTGACTTGGATCAGCGGAGATGAGGAAGCAAAGTGGACTCAAATAGAGCAAGGGGAAGTTAAGGGTGCACAACTGTCTGCCCTACCCTTTATGGATCTAAAACATGTCAATAAAATGAAGATTGAAAATAAAACATACAATAAAGGTATGGGCAGAAGTAAAGAAAATGCTTAAGGATGTTGGAACAATTTCTCGAGCTATGCCCATAGTGGGTAATGTAGATTTTTCACCTTCAATGTCTGACCATGGTTTTAGGAGATGGGCAGTTAAAGGCCTCTTTATTTTTAATCAGCTATTTGAAGAAACACACTTAAAGTCTTTCACACAACTTCAGGAACAATTTGATCTTCCCTCAAGTGATTTTTATAGATATTTGCAAATTAGGCATTACATTACAAAACCATAAGGAAAAAGAAAAAATTTGCAAAATCCCAAATAACATAGAACAATATTTTATAACGATTTCAGAAAAACGCCCCCCTGTTGGTAAACATGTTTCTCATCTTTATAAAAGATTGTTAACTGACATAGTTGGAAACACTTATAATATTAAGGAAAAGTGGGAAATAGAAGCTAATACAGTAATAGAGGATGAGTTATGGGATAAACTTTGTTATAGGTGCCATAAGGGAATTAATAGTCAACAGTGGAAGGAATTTGACTGGAAAATTAAAATGCGTTATTTTCATACTCCTCTGGTTATTTCAAATTTTGTAAAAGACCCCTCTGCAGCTTTATGCTGGAGACAATGTGGTAAAACAGGTGATCATACACATATATTTTGGGACTGTCCAGTAATCCTTACGTATTGGAAAAATATTAAAGAAGAGATGGAGAAAATTGTAAAAAGAGAAGTTCCTTCAAATGTAAGGTTTTTCTTATTGGGTATAATATCAGTTGATGTTTTCAATGCTGACCAAAGATACATCTTACGTGTATTATTACTAATTGCCAAAAAAAACATTACTGCTAATTGGAAGTCAGTGAAATCACCAGCTGTAACTGAATGGAAACAGAGACTAAAACAGATTTATATGATGGAAAAAATTACGGCATCATTACAATTGAAAACTGATCTTTTTAATCAGAGATGGCACATGGTTAAAGAATATTTAAATCTATAAATGTAGGTATTTATTTAGATTTTTTATTTTTTTTTATTTATATTATATACTTTATATTATTATATGTCTGTATATTATTGTATCATGTTTGTTGAGATGTAAACATTCATATTAGGTGCAGCAATATATATATATATATACATATATATATATTTTTTTCTCTGTATTATTCTTGATATTTTATCACTTGTCTCAGATAATGTTCCTTTTGTTTTTTGTTCTGTTGAAAAATATAAATAAAAAAGTTCTAAAAAAAAAAAAAAGAGTAGTAGATGTGGTGAAGTTCATAGGAAAGAGAGGACTGAGCTACAGAGGACAGCAATCTGAGGCAGCGTACACTCTAGATGACCACAACATTGACCACAGCAACTTCCTAGAGCTCATCATTCTTTTAGGGAAATATGATGTATGTTTGAAGGAACATCTCACTGAGTGCATAGAAAAAAGTAAAAAGATGCACCAGTCACAGGCTAGGGGTCGCGGTGCTGCTGTAACATTTTTATCCAAAACCACTGTGAACACTGTAATTTCTACAGTGAAGTGTCTAATTCAGGAGACCATTGCAAAAGAGGTTGCTGAAAGTGTGATATTCTCTGTGCAGATAGATACAACCCAAGACATTACGTCCCATGAGCAATGCTCTGTAATTCTGAGATATGTTACAGATGCAATTCAGGAAAGGCTTCTTGCAGTGGTTAAGTGTGAGGCATCCACTGGTCAATATTTTGTCCAGATCCTGACAGATGTGATGGAACATTTTAATCTGGACATCAGTAACTGTGTCAGTAATGCTACAGATGGGGCATCAAACATGCACGGCAAGTACAGAGGCTTCTCCACACTCCTGTCATCCAAAGCCCCACACCAGGTACATGTTTGGTGCTATGCACATGTGCTGAACCTAGTTCTCGCTGACACAACTGAAATGGCCATATCCAGTGGGTCCCTCTTCTCCCTCATGAATGACATTGCTGTGTTCATTCGTGAATCGTATCAAAGAATGAATGTGTGGGAACAAAGAAGCCAGGATACTCGACACAGACGTCTCTCTATCGGAGAGACAAGGTGGTGGGCCAAAGATGTAGCCTTGAAGAGGATCTTTGGGTCATTTGGAAAACCAGACCAGGCTTTATACATTGATACATTGGTGGAAGAGGACTGTGAGCTTGAATTGGAGGCAGAACTTCCACAGAAAAGGAAGAGGAAAAGGAAGATGATGGCTGGAGAAATGACAACAAGTGATGAGACTCTCACAGATGCAAACAGAGCCTATGAAGTTGAGGTCCATAACCAGATTATGGATACAATCATCGAGAGCATCCACAGGCGTTTTCTGACCCATGCTACACTCTATGCCGACTTGGCTCTTCTTGATCCGAGAAACTTTGCTGAAATGTCATCAGGTACTCTGCCTGATTCTGCATTTCAAGAACTTAGCAAATGCTTGCTCGGGTTTGACAGCAGAGCAACAGCTGTCAATTTGCAGTCTGAGTTAAAGTGTCTGGCAGCTCAGTGGCCACGACTTAAAATGTCTGCACTTGAAGAGTACAAAGTCAGGATGGTAGGGGGTTGCTGTGATGATGACGAAGAAGACACAGATGTACTAAACAAACAGTGCAAATCTTGTAAGGAATGCCCAGTCTGTTGCAATCAAATTCTGAAACGCTACAACCTCTTCACAGATGCCTATCATATCCTTGGCTGGGGATACAGGTACCTCCTTACTCTGCCTGTGACACAGGTAGCCTGTGAGAGAAGTTTCTCTGTTCTCAAACACATCAAAAGTCGAATTAGAAGCACACCGTCACAAGAACACCTGGAAGCATTCATGCTTATGACCACAGAGAAAGACATCCTCATGTCCCTTGATAATGACTTGGCCATAGACAGAGTTGCAGAACAAAGCGACCTGTTGAAGAAAATCCTTATCCCCCAACATTGAGTAAAATTCCATTGCTGGATTGTTTTTTTTAGGTGAGTATTCAACCTCCATTTCTATGTGAGTATACAAGTTAAACTGTATAATAAAACCTCTTTACTTTGTGATTTATCATATAACTCATACAGTACTATGTGTTGTGTGTTTCAGATACCTGTTTTGTATTGGTTCAGCCAGAGGGACTGCAGTGTGTTGAGACCTCCATTTATATGTGAGTATTCAAGTTAAACTGTATGTTAAAACCAAGCGGCAACCTCCCCGTCTCTCTCTTGAAACCAATACGGAAGTGAATTAAACGGCAATTCATCGACTGGCCGCTTGAGGCTGGCTGCAGAAGGGAGTCAAATCTGTATCTCCCGCATGTTAAAATGCCCAACTTTACAGCAGAACAAAACATGTTTACAGCCTGGTTCTCTCTGTGGCTTTGGTCTATAAAGCTAACGTTGCCCTTCATAACAACTGTGAGGGGGGTGCATTTTTTTATAACTCGTCCGTGTAGTTGATTAATATTTAAAGTTCTGCAAAATTAAGGGTGTGTCCACTTTTGAGTGACAGGTGGATTCCCGCTGATGTAAATGCTAGCCGGTTAGCAGTCACTTCACTTCAGCAAATTCCAGCTGCTGAATTTGCCATCTCTGCCGTGTTTGTGCTTTTATTCGGGATTATTTCATATAATTTAATACACCCATTACCTCGCCCACGGCTTTGGATTCTGCCGTTGTCGTCGAGTGTCATTCGAGAGAACCAGCGCTGTATTCCAGTTGTTCTCCTCTGTGAACATGCACTAATGGATGTGATGTCTGACAATTTCGTTGCTTTTTGGAGTTTTCAGATTTAAAAACGTCTATAGATATAAAGGCTACACTCTTTCTGCGGTGCCGTTGCTCTGGGACAGATTATAACGTTAACATGTGTATGTACCGTCAGATGAAATCCTGCAGGTGTCTGTGTTTCTCCGTCCATGCAATAAATGCACGTCCTTGAATGAGCGCGGATTTCTAGCGCATTTACTTGAACTTCATAGGTAGTATATCTATGTTTTGACCCATTTGAGAATTGAGATGCGGCCAAAATCAGAATTTAAAATGGACTGAATAATAAAGCTCTCTACAAACTTGACGAGCGATGCCGCGCTGACGGACCATAGACTGTAATAAAGAGTGACTGACATGTATGCACATAATCACGGTCACACACACACACACACTCTCAGAGTAGCCTAATATTGTAAAGTTACTGCATAATACATTTTCAACAAGCAGAATAACTTAGCTGCACAGAATCGCGATACACAGTCTCACTTGTAGCTATGTCTTTTAACTATTACAATATTTCGAAGGGCAAAAACAGGACCTTTTAATTGCCATTCTGATTTTAATCATCAACTGTCAGTGTCACTTTAGCGCGAGCCCGTGTGCAGTCGCAGACTTGGTACTGTGAGTAGCATATAGCATTAGCTCCCAAGCCTGCTAACTCGATAACGTCGCGCTAGGTGGGCGTGGTTTCAGATAGCCAGGCTCCTCAGCTCCGCCTCTGCCCATATTCTGTTATCCGGGAGTGACGAGCGGTGACGCGAGGCCAAGATGGCGACGGCCGGCTCCGCCCACTTTAGGCTTCAAAAATGCTCTTCAGAAACCTACGGGTGACGTCACGGACACTACGTCCATATTTTTTTACAGTCTATGGTTAAAACCTCTTTACTTTGTGATTTATCATATAACCCATACAGCACTATGTGTTGTGTGTTTCAGATACCTGTTTTGTATTGGTTCAGCCAGAGGGACTGCAGTGTGTTGAGACCTCCATTTATATGTGAGTATTCAAGTTAATCTAGAATAATATGCTTTTAACACAACATCTAGTCAACATCAGTGCTATTGCTATAATTTGGATGGGATAGTATCATGAGCAACAATTAAAGTCTTGTGACACTCATGCCAGGCGTTGTTGTTGTCGAGTTTCCGCACTCCGATTGCTTTGGGCCGGGCCTAGTCAAAGTCCAGGGCCGTTTTTTAGTCCCAGTCCGTCCCTGGTTGTGAGAGAATGAGGCGCGTGTGAGATCCGCATCTCTGTCAGCAGTGGCTGCTCTTAAAGACACAGTAGCCAAAAAAAGCTTTCAGTCAGTAAAGTTAATCAAAGAACAAAGGGAACAGAGAAAAACACTCACTGCTCTTGACAAAAGAACATTTGTAACTTTAATAAGGATTCATCTATGTATAATTTAACATTTATGCAGTGCAAACTGTTTGATAACTTTATTAAATTTCTGTATATTTCCTACCTTTTAGACAAATATTTAAAATATACTGTCTTTGTTGTTTCTACATTAATTTGGAGATTAAATGTGAAATTATGACATTATAAAATATATAAAAAAACATAAGGTTTTTATCGTGAGTAATCAGAATTTTTTTTATTTCTAACCAAGCTAAAATCTAACCTATCTCTTGCAGAACTGTGACACATGCACCAGAGAGAGAGAGAGATATTTGCTATTTGTGAACGGAGAGGGAGAGGAAACGTTCAAAGACTGTACAATAACATCAGATTGACCAGAAATGCATCAATAGAAGAGACACAGATGTCATCAAATCCTCATGTCTGTCATACTGCATCACATCTTTTGATAACACACTATATATAAATCTATGAATTCAATTACATAAGTTAGGTAATGTAAGTGTATTTCTAATGCATCTGTAGCCTGTATTACTGTAATTCAGCAACAAGGGTGATTTGAAACGCGGATCTTCCATTGTTTGCTGTTGAATGAACTGATTGTTAAAAGTACTAAATTAAAAGAACATAATGTTGTGTTTCGGTGATTAAACCAAATGTTCTCATTACATATTACAATAATATTGTGTTTGAAACAATGATTATGTGAACTGAAAATATGTGCAACTGAATGAAAGCATTATATTAAGTTTTGAAAGAAGGATTAGATGTGCTACAAGGTAAAAAAAAACATGCTAGGCAGACATTGATGTAAGCAACACAGCTACAACTAATACAATTGATAATGGGTGTGTTAGATTCATAGTCTGTGAATAATCAAGCATTGACAATAGTCAGTCATATTAAAATTATGCTTAGGGCCCCATAAAGGCTTGGGGTTAGTCCTATGAAAGAATGTCATTGTTGGGGGACAATTCTTTTAAGGAGGCACAAGAAAGAAGGAACACGTGTTTAGAGATGAAGGAACTGTGGTGCGAGCAGCTCACTCTCTAAGATCGTAACTGTGCAACTATGAAAGGTCATCCTCTCACTTCATGTAACCACATCAGGATCATACGAAACATGGAGGGTCTGATCAGGCAAGTCTTTCACAGATAATGTGCTCTGAATAATGTATCATCATCTATGTTGCACCAAACCCATGGAACACAAAATATAAAAATTTTTTAAAGCTTTACATACTGTATAATAACTGCAAAGTTCAGAGGTTTTGCCTGGTTTATAATATTCATTATATACATTATAAAACACTTTTTATGTGCAAGTATGCATTAAATAGATAACGGAGCATATTAAGTGGAAAATTATCTGAACTCGAAACTCATCGAGTCACAAACGGGATACTGCAAGTCACCACACGCGGCAGAAAAAAACCTGATGATTTCATCAGTGTTTGCTCAGATCTGTTGATCAGAAACAAATGACAACTCACACAGCAGCTTTGAGCATCATATCAAGCTCACCTATCATCCTAAAATATCAGCTGAGAGCTACAGAATTTTCTGCAGCAAACAATGCACTGATGCACACTGAGATAATTTATTTAAATTGTATTTATTTAAAATTGTATTCTCATGAACAATACAATACAATATTTGTTACAATTACAATAATGGCTTTAGCCAGAATACAGATGTGCAAATGTGTACATACACAGTCATGCATTTTATAACATAAAAACAACACACCATTTCATAGTATTTATCACATTACTAATGCAGTATTAAACATGGCTAATGTCTTAATAGTTTTAAGTTACTTAATTGTCAATCAAATCAAATCAAACATTCCACCATTTTTTATTTGCCTATTGTTTAAATAAAAAGTCCAAATATCCTTTAATCAACATTTCCCGTCTCTACTTTCAAGACAGATAGTTGGTGGCTAACACTCAAACGTTGGCGGATACATTTATCACCACAAGTATGGTTGACTCATAACACAACAGTAAACATGTCAACCACATTGGATCTTTTTCACAAGGTAAAACCACAGCATTTACAAAGGTCTTTTTTTTTATTACGTACTTGCATAAATAAAGGTCAGGTTCTCAGTAAAATACATTAATAAAGGAAATGTAAAAAGTATATCCACAAATAAACAGTCAGAGTACTCAAGCACAGTAGTTCTCAATTGATTCTCAGTGGTTCTCAGTATGCTTCCCATTTTTTGTTGTTGAAGTCAACAGCTCAGCTGTGCATCCAAAAAAGCGTTAAATTAACATGTTACTTGGTAGAAGCTAGTCAAATAATGCTGATGCCAACACTGACATGTTCTGTAACATCCCCCAAAAAAAGATGATAAATCAACAAAAAAAATGACCCACTAGGTTCACTTACAATGAGGATAAACTATGAGGATTTGTGTCAACCACAATTTGTTTTTCATTTGTGGCTGGAGAAAACATAAAATCATTGAAATAACACATTTAGAAATCAAACTCAAACTCATTTTCCTATTTAGCCCATATCATCTAAATAACTGTATATGTTGTTGGGCCTGTGCAGTTGCATACATATATCCATTCTTAATTTTAGATAAACCATTTTGTTATCGTTTTTGGGACCACCACACATCTGAATCAAAGCGAACTCATTTGAGAACAATGCTTGTGCAAATGCTACAGCTACATATTTAGTATTTACAGAAACACAAGAAATTCTTGAACACACTTACACTATTTAGATTTAGACACACCTGCTTGTGTTTTATTTATTATAACTTCCTGCATTTTAGAATAACAGCAAAGTGTTGCAATGTTTTTTTATTAAATCATATGAAACAAATTCAGTCATGTGTGCCCAAATCAATAGTGTACATCATTTAAAACAAAATATCTTAGATTGTTGAATCTACAAAATTTGATTCAAGTAGTCACAAATGGAAAAGTCCTCCATTAAGGCTAAATTTCAGTAAGCGAACGGTTTATGCTAATTCTCCTTCTGTTTAAAGCATACATGTTTTTAAACTTTCCCTGAATGGCACAGAGTACGGTTTTCTTGTACGCACTGTTTAAGAAGTAATAGATAATTGGGTCTAGGCAGCTATTTAGAGTGGAAAGTAGCAAGGTACTCTCATTTAAGATGTGCAACAATTGTTGGCTATGAAGATCCCCGATCACGTTCATCTGAGCCAGAACGTATGGGATTCGTATTGAATGGTAAGGCAAGAAACACAAAGTAAAAATGGCCGGTACCAAGAAAGTCTTCATGATGACCCTCTTTTTGCGACTCTGTGCCTTAGAGTCACCGTTACCCATGGACATAGTCCTGAGTTTATTAGTTATCTTCACATAAAAACCAAGAAAGGCCACATAAAAAGCAAGGAAGATCAGTACTGTTGTCAGGTTAATGGTCCCACCGACAGTCCCCTTGCTGTGGAAGTGGAAGCAAACTTTGTCGCACGGATGTTTCTGGCTGTCGCTTGTCAAAAAGGGGATCGTTCCTGAAATGAGGAGAACCCAGATGATGTAGCTTGCCATGTGGCTCCACTTGGTCTTTTGGATGCGGAACACCCAAACGGGCTTCACGATTTTCAAGTAGCGATCCAGACTGATGAGGCTGAGGAACAGGATGCTGGAATACATGTTGATGTAGAAGAAGATGCCCACCAATTTGCACAAGTAGAAGGGACCTACTTTGTTGTGGTAGTAAACCCGCAGGGGCAAACACAGGACCAGAAGAGTGTCTGCCAGGGCGAGGTGCCGCATATATACGGCCATGGAAGAGTCTGTATGCCGCCGAAGGAAAAATATGTAAAGGGTGATGGTATTGCAGAGCAGACCGATGCAACAGATGACAATGTAACCAATGGGCACGAAGGGTGAAAGTATGCCATCATGAATCTTACAGGATTCGTTCATGGTTAAATTGCCTCCCTGCAGCATTGTGACAGCCAACAAATTGGTGTACACTTGCTGACCACTGCTCCTCAAAAATCTTGACACACAGAGATCCTAATGGAGCAAAAGGGGAAAAGGTTAAAGAATGGTCTGTATTTTGACAAGTTCTTACTTGATCTTTCCTACAACTTGTTGAATTGCTATTGGAAAAATGCTAAGATACCAACAAAAAAAAAGAATAGCACTCTTACCTGTGTGAGTGGTTTGCTTGCACTTGAGCAAGTGACTTAGTGCATGTCTGTTCAGAAACTACAGCACCTATACAGGAAACTCTGCCTGTATGTGACGTCAGACCTGGTAAGTGTGGTTGATGATGCTTTTATCCCCAGCAGAATTGCAGATATGTCACAGTGCTCAAAAAAACAAAGACATTTTTTTTCTTCTAGGAAACCAAAACTCACATCCTCTCTCAGAGCACAGGAAATATCTGGTTGCCTCAAATGACAATTGGTGACGATTGCCTTGTCTTTACCCCAACATTGTGCACAGTTGAGGACTATACACTTTATAGTTCTTTGGCTTGTAACAACCTTACAATAACCTTAAAGGGATAGTTCACTTTAAAATTAAAACTCACCCTCAAGTTGTTTCAAACCTGTATGAATTTCTTTCTTCTGCTGAACACAAAGGAAGATATTTTGAAGAATGTCGGTAACCAAACAGTTAACTGGTCCCATTGACTGCCATAGTAATTTTTTTCTTACTGTGGAAGTCAAGTCATATTCATCTTCATTTATATAGCACTTTTAACAATGTAGATTGTTTCAAAGCTGCGCTTTACAGAGATAAAAGTATAATTTAAGGTAACATTGTTTTGGCTTTATAGCGGTTCTTGAATAATGTTACTTTCCAGCTAAAGTTAGTTTTGATTGATTCACTTCCGTCGAAAGGATAATTTGTTATTAAATTAGGGGCCGCTAAGACGAAACCATTCTCTCTACACAGACTTTAAACACGAACCTGTGAGAAACACTGATGGCGCTCACGTGCGCATCAAGAATTAATTCTATTGTTATGTGTGTTTGAATATATGTGCGGATGTTTGTAATTCTCTACAAAACAAGCCTATACAAACTATTGTTCCTGCCTAAAAATTTTATACAGAATTTTATTTTATCACTACGGGGTAGATATGCGAATTTTCAACAATGCTTTATCTGTAGAATGATAAAGGGATCGTCCATAGGGAGAGACTAGTTGTCACTTCAGCACTGCGTTGTCATCGGGTCCAGGCGAAGGTCCTTCGTCAGATCTGGATACGGCCTGGATCCGGCAGGCTGCGGGAAAACCTCGGGATAAACAAAGACACTAAAATTAGCGTAGATGCCATTCTTCTTATGATGTAACGAGTACATCAGGATTTAAGGGAAGTGTTCCCAGTTACGGCTGACCTAATTTATGCAGCCTTACATTGAGTTATAGAAGTCTATAATGCATTATGTGAATGCTAGGTCAAAGAGATCTTTAATCTAGCTTTGAACTGACAGATTGTGTCTGTTTCCCGGACAATGGTAGGAAGACTGTTCCAAAGTTTTGGTGCTAAGGATCTACCGCCAGCAGTCGATTTTGATATTCTAGGTATTATTAACTGGCCGGAATTTTGAGATCGCAATAGACATGAAGGACTATAATGCGTTAAGAGCTCGCTCAAGTACTGCGGAGCTAAACCATTTAGTGCTTTGTAAGTAATCAGCAATATTTCAAAATGTATACAATGTTTAATAGGCAGCCAATGCAGTGTTGACAGAACGGGGCTAATATGGTCATACTTCCTGGTTCTGGTAAGAACTCGAGCTGCTGCGTTTTGAACTAGCTGTAGTTTGTTTGTTAAGCGTGCAGGGCAACCACCCAGTAGAGCATTACAATAATCTAGCCTTGAGATCATGAACGCATGAACTAATTGTTCCGCATTTGTCAATGAGAGCATATGGCGTAATTTAGATATATTTTTAAGATGGAAAAATGCGGTTTTACAGATACTAGACACGTGACTTTCAAATGAAAGATTGGTATCAAATAGCACACCCAGGTTCCTAACCGACGACGAAGACTTAACAGAGCAGCCATCAAGGTGTTAGACAGTATTCTAGGTTATTACGTGTGGAAGTTTTTTTGTCCAATAATTAGAATCTCTGTTTTTTTCAGAATTTAGTAGTAGGAAATTACTAGTCATCCAATTTTTTATATCAGCTATGCATTCCGTTAATTTTGTGAATTGGTAGGTTTCGTTAGGTTTTTAAGAAATATACAGCTGAGTATCGTCGGCATAACAGTGACAGCTAATTCCATGTTTCCTAATTATATCTCCTAATGGTAGCATGTACAGAGTGAACAGCAGCGGTCCTAGTACTGAGCCTTGTGGTACGCCATATTGAACTTGTGATTGATAAGACATCTCTTCATTTACTGCTACAAACTGATAACGGTCAGATAAGTATGATTTAAACCATGCTAGTGCAATTCCACTAATGCCAACATAATGTTCGAGTCTATTTAAAAGGATGTTGTGGTCAATGGTGTCAAATGCAGCACTAAGATCAAGTAATACTAATAGAGAGATACAACCACGATCGGATGATAAGAGCAAATCATTTGTGACTCTAACTAAAGCTGTCTCGGTACTATGGTACGGTCTAAATCCGGACTGAAAATCCACGCAGATATCATTCCTTAAAGAAAGGAACACAGTTGTGAGGATACTGCTTTTTCTAGTATCTTTGACAGAAAAGGCAGATTCGAGATCGGCCTGTAATTGACTAATTTTGTAGGATCAAGTTGCGTTTTTTTAACAAGCGGTTTAATCATAGCTATCTTAAAGGTTTTTGGTACGTATCCTAAAGACAAAGATGAATTAATGATATTAAGAAGAGGCTCTATGACATCTGGAAGCATCTCTTTCAGCAGCTTAGTCGGTATAGGGTCTAACATACAAGTTGTCGATTTAGATGATTTGACGAGTTTGCAAAATTCTTCCTCTCCTATAGCAATGAATGAATCAAAATTTCCCTCAGGAAGACTACAATGCACTTCCTGATGTGATACTGTATTAGACGGTTGCATAGTTATAATTTTGTCCCTGATATTATCGATCTTATAAGTAAAGAAGTTCATAAAGTCATTACTGCTGTGTTTTGTGGAAGCTTCTGGGCTTGAAGCTTTCTTTTTCGTTAGTTTAGCCACTGTTTCAAATAAATACCTAGGATTATGTTTATTTTCTTCTAATAGGGTTGAAAAATAAGCAGATCTAGCAGCTTTTAAAGCCTCTCTGTAAGCAATCGAGCTCTCCTTCCATGAAATCCGAAATACCTCTAGTTTTGTTTTCTTCCAGTTGCGCTCCATTTTTCTGGCTGCTCTCTTAAGGGCCTGAGTGTGCTCGTTGTGCCACGGCGTTGGACTATGTTCTTTAATCTTTTTTAAGCGCAACGGAGCAACTGTGTCTAAAGTTCTGGAAAAGAGAGAGTTAAAAGTTTCTGTTGCAATATCAAGTTCTACTAAGCTATCCGGGATGCTGAGATGATGAAACTGATTAGGAAGATTATTGATAAAGCAATCTTTAGTGGCAGAAGTGATCGGTCTAACATATTTATAATAAGAGTTGGCTTTGCAGCCTTGGCTATATGTAATTTACATGAGACTAGATAATGATCTGAGATGTCATCGCTCTGCTGCAGTATTTCAACGGCATCAACATCTATTCCATGTGATAATATTAGATCTAGAGTATGAAGAGTATGATTACGACATTGAGTAGGTCCTGACACATGTTGTCTAACTCCAATTGAGTTTACAATGTCTTTAAATGCCAATCCCAATGCATCTTTTTCAATATCTATGTGTATATTAAAATCACCAACAATTAGTACTTTATCTGCAGCCAATACTAGTTCTGATAGAAAGTCCGCAAATTATTTGATAAAGTCTGTATGGTGCCCTGGTGGCCGATATACAGTAGCCAGCAGAATTTTCAAACGTGATTTATCGTTTACACTATATATTTTTAAATTAAGGACCAGCACTTCAAAAGAATTATATTTAAAGCTAGATTTCTTAGTGGTTTTGAAAATATTACTATAAATTACAGCAACACCTCCTCCTTTGCGTTTCAGACGAGGTTAATGTTTATAACCGTAATCTTGTGGGGTTGACTCATTTAAAGCAATGTAAAGATCGAATATTCAGCAACCCAAGCTATATCATTTGCTCATCCGTATTATATGTTTTTTATTTGTTGAACATCAATTCAATTTTTAACCTTAGATGGGTTTGAAAGTTTTTTGGATTTCCAAATTCAGGGAACAGACACAGTCTCCATATGATGATATCTAGGTGAAAGAGGCTCTGTGTGATGGGATTTATCTGACCTTGGTGACGTGAGGCCGCTAGCAGACGGTCGGTTAAGCCAGTCTGTCTGCTTCCTGACCTCAGCCCCAGATTGTCATGTTTTAGCTCTAAGACTATGAGACAAATTACTAGAGAGAAGAGCAGCACCATCCCAGGAGGGATGAATACCATCTCTTTTCAACAGGTCAGGTTTGCCCCAAAAACTTTTCCAATTGTCTATGAATTCTATATTATTTCGCGGACACCACTTCGACAGCCAGCCATTGAGTGAACACAATCTACTAACTATTTCATCACTCCTGCGAACAGGAAGGGGGCCAGAGCAAATTACAGTGCTTGACATCGTACTTGCACGTTCACACACCTCTTTAATATTAATTTTGGGGATCTCGACTGGCGGAGTCGAACATCATTAGTGCCGACGTGAATAATAATCTTAGAGAATTTATGTTGAGCATTAGCCAGCACTTTTAAATTTGCTTTGATGTCAAGCGCTCTGGCTCCCGGCAAACATGTGACTATGGTGGCTGGTATCTCTATTGTCACGTTCCGTGTGATCGAATCACCAATTACCAGGGCACAATCAGCATAATTCTCAGTGGGTGTTTCACTGAGCGGGGCAAATCGATTTGTTATCGGAACGGAAAAGTGTTTTTTTGATCCGCGACTAGAGAGATCTCTCACTGTCACCCATCTGCCCTGCTGCACGGGCTCTACTTCAGCCGGAACCGACTCATGTAAAGAGTTCACTAGGCTAGGCGCATCCAAAAAAGTATCTAAAGCTCTAGCACTCTTCTTACTATTCTCGATTAAAGTTTGGATGCCTGTCTCTAGTTCTGAAATCTTCTCCGTTAGCCTGACTGTCTCCTTGCATTTATCACATATAAATCCTATATTGCCGACAGAGAAGGCTATGGTAAACATGTGACATGAAGTGCAGGTGACATAACAGGACAAGACATTACTCACCGTGTTTGTTGACTGATTCTTACTCACCTGGGCTTATATGAACTCAAAGGCGCGGCACGCAAGAGAAAAATAAATAACTGAGCGCACGGGTGGTGCGTCAACAGGCTAGTGAGTAACTAGCGTGTTGTGCTACCAATAACGGAAGCTAGCAAAGTCAGGTTAATCTGAGATTTTGGGTGAGCTGTATTTAGTAGTATAAATAACTAGAAATGATAGTTAATGATGGTTCAAAACAGAAAGAAAAATGAAGCTAATACGAGGCTTAGACGGCGCTTACAGCCTCGAAGCAAAAGACTCACAGCAGCAGCAGTCACAGTTAACTGTTTGGTTACTGACATACTTCAAAATATATTCCTTTGTGTTCAGCAGAAGAAATAAATTCATACAGGTTTGAAACAACTTGAGCGTGAGTATATGATGACATAATTTTCATTTTAAGGTGAACTAAACCTTAAACAAAAACATTATCATAAAAGCTTAGTGGTTTTAATAATATTACACTTTCAACCCTCCTTTGTTAGATAATTGGGTAACGCTTTAGATTACAGCCTGGAAAGTACTGCGTAATTAAGATGAATTGACAGCATAACTTTCGGTAATTATAGTGTACCTATAAAGTATTTACATGTAAGTTTAAGGGAACAATATGTAAAGTTTGGTGAATAAAGGGGTAACAACCAAGAGAATTAAAAACATATTTATACTGTAAGTATTATAGAACTAAGGGGTACTTATTCTACTCTCATTATCCAACAATCTTTTTCTCTAAAAATCACATGGTACATATCTATGCATTTATACAGTTTTGTTGTTGTTTTTTATTACAAAAGTGCAGATATTTAAGTTTGGGCTCACATGTTTCAAGGCAAGTAAAGCTAAAAATACTATAAAGGGAAATATGCTCTTGTTCCACGTAGTTACAGGGTAAGTGTGACATTGCGGGCCGTAAATTAAAGTGGTGCTTGTTACCCTCTTGTCCCTGTCATGACTAAATGAGGATGGAAGCAAGATGCAAGAAACTCAAGTTTTAATGAACGCAGATACACCACTCCACGTGAACATACAACAAACAGTCCAGAACACAAAGCAACTGGCAACGCAGGGACTAGATGGTCAGTGCCGATGAAGTGATGAATGGTCCGGTAGTAGAAGTGATCCAGGTGATTTTGTGAGCGGTGAAACAATGAACAGGCAGAAAACACGAAACAGGAACACCAACGAGCAACAGAGGATCTCAGACACGGACATCAAACAACGATCTGACAATGAGAGGAGATAAGCAGTGAGTATATATATGGATCGCGAATGAGTTGCAGCTGTGTGATGGCGATGAGACGATGGGGACCAGCTGGGGCGCTGATAACTGAGCGCAAGTGGAAACGCCCACTCGCGCACACCCACACACATGTAAACAACAGTAACACGAGAGAAGAAGGAAACAGTGAGTTTACAAACCGAGACAGTACCCCTCCTCCTAGGAACGCCTCCTGGCGTCCCCAGACTCCCTTACCTGTCGATTGTAATCATCAATAAGGGAGTGATCCAGAATGTCTCGGGCAGGTACCCAACTTCTCTCCTCCGGACCGTAACCTTCCCAGTCCACCAAGTACTGGAATCCGCGTCCCCTCCGTCTCGAGTCCAGAATACGGTTTACCGAATATGATGGTTCCCCATCTACGAGACGTGGCGGTGGAGGAACCGGGGCTGGCGGATTAATACGGGAATAAAACACTGGCTTGATTTTGGAAACATGAAACACGGGATGAACTCTCCTGTACGCTGGAGGAAGGCTAAGGCGGACTGCCACCGGGATAACGATCTTGGTGACAGAGAACGGGCCAATAAATTTGGGAGCAAGCTTATTCGAGACGGACCGGAGAGGAATGTTCTTTGTTGAAAGCCACACCTTGGAACCGACGACGTATACGGGAGGTCTAGACCGGTGGCGATCGGCTTTGACCTTGGTGCGCGCCCCCACATGGAGTAGAGTCTCACGGGCTCTAGTCCATGTGTGGTGACACCTCTGGACAAAAGCGTGGGCGGAGGGAACCGCGACTTCGGATTCCAGACTAGGAAAAATTGGTGGCTGGTAACCTACACTACACTCAAACGGAGACAGGCCCGTATATGACACTGGTAATGTATTGTGGGCGTACTCCACCATAGACAATTGTTGACTCCATGAAGTAGGATTCTTAGAGACCAGACATCGTGACGTTCTCTCTAAATCTTGGTTGGCTCTCTCAGTCTGGCCATTGCTCTGGGGATGGAACCCGGAGGACAGACTGACCGTCGCCCCCAATAATCTACAGAATTGTTGCCAAAATTTGGACACAAACTGGGGTCCCCTGTCGGAAACCACGTCTGTCGGGAGGCCATGTAAGCGAAAGACGTGGTCAACGACAGCCAACGCTATCTCCTTGGCTGAGGGTAATTTGGGCAAGGGAATGAAATGAGCCTCCTTCGAGAACCGGTCCACCACGGTCAAAACTACCGTGTTACCCTGAGAGGGTGGGAGGGCAGTAATAAAATCTAGCGAAATGTGGGACCAGGGTCTCGAAGGGACTGGCAGCGGTTGAAGGAGCCCATCAGGAGGTCGATTGGAAGACTTACCAGTGGCGCAAGCTGAACAAGCCAATACAAAATCGTGAACATCATGAGCCATAAGTGGCCACCAGAATCGTTGTTTAACCAAAAACTTGGTGCGACTAACCCCTGGATGACAAGCCACGTTGGAACAATGCCACTGAATAACGTCGGAACTTACTGACTCCGGTACAAATAAGTGGTTTCGTGGACAACCGGCCGGGGGCGTTACCCCTTGTAAGGCTCTCTTGACCTTCGATTCGACCTCCCATACGAGTGTTGAGACAAATAGACACTCAGCTAAAATGCACTCGGGAGTAGACGGGCGTTCGGAACGGTCAAAAATACGCGATAAAGAGTCGGGTTTGACATTTTTGAAACCCGGGCGGTACGAGAGAACAAAATCAAAACGTCCAAAAAAAAGTGCCCACCGAGCCTGCCTGGAGTTCAGTCTTTTAGCAGTCTTAATGTATTCCAGATTCTTGTGGTCGGTCCAGACGATAAAAGGTACCCCTGACCCTTCTAACCAGTGACGCCATTCCTCCAACGCTCGTTTGACTGCCAACAATTCTCTATTACCAATGTCATAATTGCGTTCTGCAGGGGACAAACGATGAGACAAAAACGCGCATGGGTGCATTCTGTCGTCTGTGGGAGAACGCTGGGATATCACTGCACCTACCCCCACCTCTGACACATCGACCTCCACCACGAACTAACGTGATGGATCAGGGGTAGTGAGGATGGGAGCCGAAACAAAGCGACTCTTCAGTTTGGTGAACGCAGCTTCCGCTGCGTCTGACCACCTGAACGTCGTTCTGGGGGAGGTCAAGGCGGTCAGAGGCGAGGCTAGTCGGCTAAAGTTGCGAATAAAACGCCTGTAAAAATTGGCGAACCCCAGAAACCGCTGTAGGGCCTTACGGGAATCTGGACTTGGCCATTCTACCACAGCCTTAATCTTCTCAGGATCCAAGCGTATTCCCTCAACCGACACAATGTGACCTAGAAAAGGAACAGACTGTGCATGAAAATCGCATTTCTCCGCCTTGACAAAAAGCCCATTCTCTAGCAACCTTTGAAGCACTCGTCGGACATGCTGCATATGTTCCTGGAGACATGTTGAAAAAAATCAATATGTCATCCAGGTAGACATATATGAACTGATCGACCATATCTCGCAGCACGTCATTGACGAGCGCCTGGAAGACTGCAGCCCTCGGTAATCAATGCAAGGTCGCAGAGACCCGTCCTTCTTCCCCACAAAAAAGAATCCCGCCCCCGCTGGAGAAGAGGAAGGACGAATGAACCCCGTTGCTAGAGAATCAGAAATGTATTTCTCCATGGCCCCCCTCTCTGGAACAGAGAGCGAGTATAACTTGCCCTTCGGCGGAGTCTTACCTGGCATTAAATCTATTGCACAGTCATAAGGACGGTGCTTAGGTAGAGACGCAGCCCGAGACTTACTGAACACTTCCTTCAGGTCCAGGTACTCCGTGGGCACGTTAGATAAATTCACTACCTCCTCCTGAAACACAGAAACAGAAACAGACGAACAGGCAGACACCAGACAAGACTCATGACATGTAGTGCTCCATTCTAATACTTTCCGCTGTTGCCAATCGATTCTGGGGTTGTGTTTGATGAGCCAAGGGTGTCCTATAACGATGGGAGCCAGGGGGGAGTCCAGGATGTAAAATGATAATGTTTCCGTGTGATTGCCAGAAGTGATGAGCGTGACTGGTCCGGTGTCGTGTGAAATGTGAGGTAGGTCTTGACCATTGAGTGCATGAACCTCAATCTGGTGGGTGAGTGGTTGGAGTGGAATCTGTAACTTGAGGTCTAGCGAGTGGTCCATGAAGTTACCTTCGGCTCCCGAGTCCACCAGTGCTTGACAGTCGTGCTTGTGAATAGACCATCGTAGTCTTACCGGGAGGAGAGTTGATGTAGATGAGGTCTTTTCGGCAGAGATCCCGCCCGACAGTAGCCTCATACTTACCGTCGGGCTTGCCCTTTTACCGGGCAGAGAGAGGCAAAATGTCCCGCGGCTCCACAATACAGGCAAAGTCCCTGGGATCTCCGCCTCTCCTTCTCCTCCCGGGAAAGCCGAGCTCGCCCCACCTGCATGGGCTCGGGATTGTAGATGTGACCGACCGCATCACCGCCGCTGGCTCTCTGTGAACCCCGGGGTGGCGACTGGGTGGAATGCGCCGCTCCATCCGGGATAGACGTGCGTCCACTCTAAGAGCCAGCTCCACGAGTCCGTTGAAATCCTCCGGGAGGTCCAGGGCGTAGATCTCACGTTGAATGCGGTCGGCCAGCCCATGCAGGAACATTTCCCACTGCGCTTCGTCGTTCCATTGGCACTCTACCGCCAGAGTTCTAAACTCGATGGAGTACTCCGATACCGATCATTCGCCTTGCTTTAATTCAGCCAGAATGCGGGCCGCCTCTCTACCGGTGTTGGCCCGATCAAACACCCTCCTCATCTCGGTGGAGAGTGCCTGGAACGACTCGCAGCATGGATCGGCGTTCTCCCACACCGCCGTCCCCCATAGCGCTGCCCTCCCAGTCAGCAGGGTGAGGACAAATGCCACTCGTGCAGCCTCCTTGGCAAAGGTGCGGGGTTGTAGAGCGAAATGCATCGAACAACGGGTCAGAAATGCTCTACAAAAATTAGGCTCACCTCCATAAACCTCCGGGACCGGCAGACGGGGTTCTGACTGGGAGACGCGATCTGGTGGTGTGGGAGGGGTGGCTGGTGTGGGAGGCGCAGCGGGACCTCGCAACAGTTGTACTTGCTAGGTGAGCTCGGACACCAGCGTTACCAGTGCCTGAACCGCCCTCGCCGAGGTTCTTTTCTTGTTGGTCCATCCGATGAATGCTGCTTCCCACAAATTCCTCCAGTGATGACGGAGCTCTTGCTGTTTCCATGTTAGGTTCAGATCGTTCTGTCATGACTAAATGAGGATGGAAGCAAGATGCAAGAAACTCAAGTTTTAATGAACGCAGATACACCACTCCACGTGAACATACAACAAACAGTCCAGAACACAAAGCAACTGGCAACGCAGGGTCTAGATGGTCAGTGCCGATGAAGTGATGAATGGTCCGGTAGTAGAAGTGATCCAGGTGATTTCGTGAGCGGTGAAACAATGAACAGGCAGGAAACACGAAACGGGAACACCAACGAGCAACACAGGATCTCCGACACGGACATCAAACAACGATCTGACAATGAGAGGAGATAAGCAGTGAGTATATATATGGATTGCGAATGAGTTGCAGCTGTGTGATGGCGATGAGACGATGGGGACCAGCTGGGGCGCTCATTCAAGCATCATCACGATTTTAACAACACAGCTGAATCCTGAAACGTATTACGGACGGAGCGACAAGACTTGACTTGAATGATGGAGGAGCTAAAACAGCTGTTGGAGCAACGGATCAACCGTCTAGATGATCTAATCGAAAGACTACTCCTCCGGTCGGACAATGGGTCCTATTTAGTAGGTGCACCAAAAAATGCTAATGCTAACATAGCATGCTACCTTAAGGCCAGAACACTCAAGAAAACTGGTGAATAAATGAACGAGACAAGAAGGCAGCTCGAAATTCGTGAAAATGAACAGTTTATTGACTCTATGGCAACTAACCTAGGGCTTGAGCCAGTTAGTAACGGGCTCACTCTGATTGATATTCAAGAGCTTACCAGTGCTTCAAGTCTAGACCATTCTGCCACGGACTTGATTGACGCTTTCCCCAGGACATGTCTTGATGCCACTGGTTTGGCTGCGGAGGCTTTTAAGTTGACTCTCCCCAGTGGCTCGTCTTGCTGGCACAGCAACGGGGCTAGACCGAAGGTGTCAACTCCAGCGGGGACCTGGTCTGATGTTGTGCGACGCAGAGGCAAGTCGAGCAGGAAATCGGGAATGAGAGCGCCTGTTCTTAGATCACCGCCTGAACTCGCACTTCAAAATAGGTATGAACCTTTGACTCGGAATGAACTTTCTGTTAATGAACCTGGGGATGCTAACTTCAGTACTTGTATTAGGGCCAAACAAAATCGAAGAAATGGCCCTAAAATTACTAATAGTACTGGGGAAAGAAGAAACTCTGCTAACATCACGGCTGATAAGTTAAATATGATCTTGATTGGGGATGATATAACCAAACAGATCAGAATGGCAAAAACTGAAAATCTAACAGTGGCTGATACATCGGTTAGAGAGCTAACAGAAATGCTGCCAACTATCCTCTCCGCATATCCAAGCAACATGCAGATTATTATTCACACTGGGTCTTTTGACATTCTACAAAGGAAAACTGGATCTGAGATCCTAAAAAAGGATTTCTCTTTGCTATTGAAGGAAATAATTAAGCTTCCACAACAAGTTTCTATCTCAGGCCCCATTCCAACCGTGGGGAAAGGAATTGAATCTTTTAGTAGGCTCCTTGGGCTGAACACGTGGCTGGCATCGGCTTGCTTCGACTATGGGATAAGGTTTATTGACAATTTTAATATTTTTTGGAACTGTAAGGAGCGTTTTAGATCAGATGGGGTGCATCCAAACATCATGGGGTGCCGTTTGCTGGGTGCTAACATACATTACGATATTGGGATGTCATTCCCCAATAAGTTAAACATGAAGGTCAGTACTCATAGGCAGAGTATCCACTCAATTATTCCAGTTCTTCCAGTTTCCCATTCACATTCCCCACAATTATCACATACACCCCCCTTTCCTGCACCACACTCACCTATCAGGGAACCAGTTTTAACCAAAGAGAGTAGAGCTCAACTTTCTCTATGTCCTACCTCACCTCACTGTTCGAAACGAGTGCTTGTGTGTTCAGTGCTTTTGTAGCATTGACACTGAAGTCAATGCTACGAAAGTTTGTGTCTGATATAGGTGTGGATTGGGACCAATGGTTGCCATATTTGATGTTCGCATATCGTGAAGTTACACAGGCATCAACGGGCTTTTCACCATTTGAGATGCTGTATGGACGTCAGGTTCGTGGACCGTTAGATGTTCTAAAGGAGGCCTGGGAAGGAAGTGATTCACGTGAGCAAACAAACATTCTGTCATATGTTTTGAAGATGAGAGAGAAATTGGACTCAATGACCGATGTTGTGAGAGCTAATATGACAAAAGCACAGCAGCAACAGAAATACTGGTATGACCAGTCCAGTAGGAAAAGAGTGCTGACTCCAGGGCAGAAGGTACTGTTATTACTTCCTACTTATGAGAGTTCACTTTTCGCTAAAAGACAAGGACCAAATGAAGTGCTTAGAAAGCTAAGTCTCACGAATTATGAGATTTCTGTACCTGATAGGAAAAGAAAAAGTCTCAGATCTTCCATATTAATCTGTTGAGGCATTGAAATGAAAGAAAAGGCTCATGGTCCGAGCAGCTGTGGGCAAGGAAAGTGGAGGATGAAGAGGGATTGGAGGAACAATATTTTCCTGTTAATTCAAAGTCAACTTTCCCATTAATAGATCATCTATCACCTAAACAGCTAAAAGAGTTCCAAAATCTAGTACCAAGGCGGCTTTTTTCAGACAAATCATAACATACGTTTGCTTGAGTAAATTCTCTGGATCTTCATAACCGGAGCTTGACAGGTATGAGAACAGTTCTCCCCTAGCGAAGGATCTCCCCAGGTTGTACCATCCAAGGGCGTCCCAGGATGAGCTCAGCAGTGGACTCCTCCAGCACAATGAAATAGATGTTTTCTGAGTGTAAACAGCCTATGCGGAGCGTCAGTGTGGGGGTGAAATGGCGAATTCGACCTCGGCCCAGCGGTTTTCCCTGGATGGTTTGGACTCTGAGATCTTGATGACTCCCGCGCTTACGGACGTTAAATTTTTGAATGAGCTGAGTTGAAATTAAGTTCCCAGCTGATTCGGAGTCGAGGAGAGCATGCGCTGAGACACAGACACGAGAGGTTAACAAATGAACAGTAGTGCGATTCAAGGTGCTGATGAGATGTTTATCACCCCCACAATAAAGACAGAGGTTGAGTTGAATCCGGCGCTGACGCTCCGTAGGAGAAAGATGAGTGGAGTCGATCTGCATGGGCTCGGGTGCTGGAGGAGCGACAGATGGAGCCGAGGGCGGAGGACTTACAGTGGTTGCAGGGATATCACAGGCAGACAAGCGTTGAGATATTCGAATGGTTTTCTGAATGAGGCTTTCGATCCCCATGGGATCGTCATATACGACCATCAGCTGACGGATATTAGGAATGAGACCATGTCGAAAAGCAGTAATTAGGGCGGTCTCATTCCAGCCACTAGATGTCGCCAGGGTACGAAGCTGAAAAGTGTATGTACTCACTGAAGAATGTCCTTGACGATGGTTGTAGAGTTGATCGTGAATGGTGAGATCTGAAACTGTCAGGCCGAAAACTTGAATGAAGCTTGACAGAGATTTAACCACTTGAGTATTCGAGTTCCAAAGGGATTGAGCCCACTGGAGAGATCGGCTGGACAGCAGGAAGATAACAAAAGCCACTCGGGCTGAATCATTGGGGAATTGATGTGCCTGCATTTGAAAATATAGCGATACCTGAAGCAAAAAAACACAAAAGTAGATGCTGGCGTGCAGAGTGAAGGACGTCTTCGGGGATGGTGGGTGGGTTACCTGGTGGAGATGGAAGTATAGACTGACAAACAGCCTGAACAAACTCTGCGGAAGGATCGCGTGGTGGATTCTCCACGGGCTCTGTTGGATTCTACATCCCTGGTCTGGTCTTCTGTCACGGATGGAACAGGATTCAGATGGGTAGTAAGTGAAATAGCTTTATTTAACAGAAAACACGTAACCAGATGGAGATATGGTCAGGAACTTAACTGTAGAATAATCAGAGTCTCTGTTACAGATGGCAGCTGGAAGATCTCAGGAAGAGAGCTGAAGAATGAGGAAGGCAGACGGGGCTTCGGATTTAGACGGGAGGCGGATGAATCTCGGGTGAGTAGCGTAAGAGAGTCTGTGTGTCTTGTAGAGACAAGACCAGACAATGAGTGTGAGGAGAGGAGCTGAAAATAAAGGGTGGTGTGATGATGAGATGCAGGTGATGATGATTAGTACTCCGGAGATGATGAGCGAGTGGGAGGAGTGAGTGAACGAGTGGGAGGAGTGAGTGAATCTGGTGGAACCCTGACAGGCATGAACCATCATGCATATTGATATGTTTCACACCTGAGAAACACCTGACCCCAGTCATCCTTAAAATGTATAGAACAAATGCTTAAACTAACACTGCCGTGACTGGGACGTCCGCAAAAAATAAAGTGCATCCATTTTTCCCTGATGTCTGGATCTTTCGGCAGCGTCTTCAAAGATGTTGTTTGTCCACAGCCAGGAACAGCACATCTGCGGCATCGTAATTTTACTGTACACAGACCCACTCGCTGTCTGTCGACTGAACAATTGGAAATACTAACAATTCGTTTGAATTTCATGCTAGTACAGTTACAACGGTTAAAATCCATATTGTAGTAATTTATCACCGCCCCAGCCCGATCTCATCCCAAGGCGTCATATACTGACGCTTTTGACAAATCGGCTACATCCAACGCACATGGCACCCTTTAGCGTCAATATGAGACACAGATAGATATGGGCCAGAAGGCGCCTCCTAGCGGTCTAACCCTAACCCTACCCCAGACCTAAACCCAACCATAACCGAACAAAGCTCTGTGCGTGTCATATTGACGCTAAAGGGTGCCATGTGCGTTGGATGTAGACGATTGTCAAAAGCGTCAGTATATGACGCCCAAGGATGAGAATGCGTTGACCCCCCAGGTCAACATGTGTACCTTTGTAGAGGAGCTGGATATGCTGCTGTACACATTCCCTGAGAATGGCAGTCCACTTGTAGTCTTTGGCGATTTCAACATTCATCTAGAGAAGCCTTATGCTACAGACTTCTTATCTCTCCTAACCTCATGTAGCAACATTGACTATGACATCTGGTCAAATTAGTGAATCGTGATTCTCGCAAACACTTCATTCGTTGTCTGAACAGACAAGAGAGCGTTGTCTCTTTCGTCCATTCCAACACACACACACACACACACAAAGAGACACGTAACGTGACACCCACATTCCTCACACCAAGACACCCACGTGTCTTCACACAAAGAAAAGGACTGCTACCATAGTCACTCTTAAATGTAATAAATATATCCCTTTTTGTGTTAAGATGTGTTTATAAACCATAGGAAAGCATATATATGTCCTAGTGTAACATTAATCGAACTTTAAATGTCTATACTAATGCATAATAATCAAACGTTGTATTCCTAACCGTAACCTGATGTGTTTCATATCATTTGAATAGTCCGATACCGATACTTTCATTTTTGGTACTCGCCGATACCAATACCGTAACCGATACCTGTATTTTTATTTTCAATTAATTTAATTCATGCATTTGTCATTTTTAAATGTATTGGTAGAGAAACCAAAAGAATGTCAAATCATATTTGTTTATTAACCCTCTAAGCGCCACAGTCGAGTTTACTCGACAAGATGCGGCACTCAATAAAACGGCCGATTTTATCAAATAGGGTGTCAAATTTCGTTCGACCTCCCCTCCACTAGATGGCAGACATGTCAGGCTTCATCCCCGACTCAAAAAAACGTCATGCTTCTATATAAAATCTTCGAGCTAGAGCGCATTGAATCAGTGCGAACAAAAGCGGAGATAGTGTGCGAGTGAGCCAGTTTATCAGAGCAATATTTTCAACGTCAGCGAGTATTTACATTAGATTATTATTATTATTATATTATTATTATTATATAATGGCATCAAAGCTTACCCGCAATGAAGTGTTGGGTCTTTTATTCGCGGACCCTGATTCTGAAGGGGAATATCTGCCTTCAGAAGATGACGGTGATTCTGAAAGTGAAACTATAGTCCTACACCAAGCACAAACGGTGAATCCTTTGCCCAATCTAGATGGTCCTTTGCCCAATGTCAGTGGTGGGAACAATGTTTCCCGTGGTCAGAGTGTTCATGGCGAGGTTAGCAGGCGTGTTAGTGTTGTGGGGAACGAGGCGGGAGATTTTTACCGCGCTAGCCATGTAGCTTTGTCCTCTGACCGTGTGCTTCTCCGCGATCGCGGCGACAGTATTATGGTGGAGACTTTGTCTAATGCCACTGGGTATGTTAGACTAGGTCGAAGTATTCATAGGACAGTTAGGGGGCACCGTGGAGGCAGGGTGGGGAGTCGTAATGACAACGACAGTAGTCCGAGCTGTGCGCACTCGGCGCGCGCGCGAGGCAGATCTGGCCGCGCCCGCGCTGCTCGTAGCAGGAGCAGAGGCGGTGTGACACGGGGCAGAGGGGCTATTATGCATAATCTATCGCAAGCTGATGGGAATGCTGGCTTTGAGTATTTGGCCAATGATGAAGATGAGTACCAAAGTTGGATCATGCCTTTTGATCAGCCAATTGGATATCTGGGGGAAAAAGAACTCACTAATGCCAATTCGCCCCTAGATTTTTTATCACTCTTTCTCTCTGATGATTTCTGGAATTTACTTGTAAATGAGACAAATCGCTACGCCCATCAGTTTTTAGCCTCCCATCAACTCCCTCCACACTCCAGATTTCATCAATGGTCTGACGTAACTGTCAGTGAAATGAAAGCCTTCTTTTCTCTGCATTTGAGTATGGGTCTGGTAGAGAAATCAGAGTTGGAGGATTATTGGGCCAAATATTGGCCAACAGCAACACCTGGATTTGGCAAGGTGATGTCTAGGAATAGATTTGAGATGATTTTGTCTTTCCTTCACTTCACCAATAATGAGGAGTGTGTTGACAGGGGTCAGCCAGGGTATGACAGGCTGTTTAAAATCCGCCCAATCATTAATTTGGTCATCCCCCGGTTTTCAGCAGTGTATGGTCCATCTAAGCAGCTGTCATTGGATGAAATGACCATTGCGTTCAAAGGCAAATCAACACAAAAAATGTACAATCCAAACAAACCAGACAAATATGGCTACAAAGTTTTTGCTCTGAGTGAAGCCAAGTCAGGCTATGTGCTACAGTGGTCCATGTACACTGGACAAAGCAGGCCTAATGCAGGTGATTTCGGTGCTACACACCTTATTGTCCGTGAGCTGATGGCCCCGTACACAGGGAAAGGGCATGAGGTGTACATGGACAGCTATTACACCTCGCCAGCCATAGCAGATGAGCTGGCAAGCAATGATTCGGGTTTGTGTGGGACTGTCAGCAGTAAGAGGAAGGGGATGCCAAAGGGCCTCACCCGTGAACAGTTACCAATGAGCAAGGGAGATGATCCAGTGTTCATGAGGAAGGGGAAAATGCTAGCTTGTGCATGGCATGATACAAAGCGCCTCACAATGCTCTCTACACTGCATTCCAACACATGTGTCAGAAAGCGCATCAGGGCTAAACACACTGATAGTGGCTACAGGGAGATAAATAGGCCTGTTTGTGTTGATGACTACAATTCATTCATGGGGGGTGTCGACACAGCAGACCAGAGAATGAAGACCTACCTCTTTCCCCATAGGTCAAGGAAATGGTACAACAGGATTTTCAATGCCATTCTCAGTGTAAGCATGGTGAATGCCCACATCATTTACTGCCGCTGCACTGCTGCTCCTCACAAGCCCCTGAAAGTCTTCGTGCAGGATGTCATCACTGCTTTACTGGAAGGCTTTTCCAGGAAAGAGAGCAACAAAGGCCGAAAGTCATCCTCACTGGGAGACTTGCCACAGAGACTCACTGAGCGCCACTTTATCTGCCAGGCTGATGGTTACCCAGATTGTGTAGCTTGTTCTGATCGGACCCGCCCTAAAGGCCGCCGTCAGACAAAATACATGTGCAGGCAGTGTGGGGTGGGTCTTTGTGTTGTGCCATGCAACGAGAGGTACCACACCATGAAACACTACAAGAAATGTCACCTGGATGGATAGGGAGTCATTATCTCTGCAGCAAAAGGCCTGCTAAATAATTTTTTTTTTTTTGTCTGCCATAGTAATGATTTACACTGTTGATTTATCTATTTCCCTGACCATTTAGTAGTGTACAATATGCGTTATTTTTTGTGTGTTCATGTCCTTGTGATGTGTGCGTCTTTGTCAGCAAACCCCCCCCCCCAAAAACATCAACAAAAACCAAAAAAAAAAAAAAAAACTAACATTGTCTCTCGTCTTGTCTCGTCATCTCACTCATGATCTGTGCCTTGCCGTGGCGAGTGAGCTTTTGAACTAAACAGGTCTTGTCTACTTGTGTTTGTGTGTCATATGAATAATATATATGTGCCCCATACATGGAATCAGAGTGCCTACTGTATGTAGTAAATGGAAAATCTCTACAGCAAAAGGCCAACCGCTACATGCATTCGGTTTGTTTCTACCATTTACTAGTAATGATTTACACAGTTTTTTTACTACTTACTATTTAACTGAGCATTCAGTATTGTGCAATATAGCATACAGAAGGTGAGGGACATTTTGGGGGGAAATAAGTGCTGCATTTTATCATTTAAACACGTGACTTTTCATGAAAATTCTATAATCCAAGATGGCCGCCACCCTATGACGTCATAATATGCAAATTAGATGGAAAAATGTAATCCCTACATAAACTTTGGGTCATCCTTAATATTTCTCTAATTTACAGAAAGTCTCTATCTTTTATCACTTTTAAGATATAGCCTTTTGAAATTAAGATGTCAAAATATAACGTTTTAGGAAAAACCTCTGGCGCCTAAAGGGTTAAATGTAAACTTAATTTGTTCATCAAATATATTTAATGCACTGCATAATTATTACTGTATAAATTAAATATAGATGGATCTTTTTGTGAAGTTACAAAAAAAGGTAGCCTATTTAGTCAAGAGATAATCCTTTGTCTGGTTAACATTAAAACACAGCAGCAGATTAATTCAACTGCTGCCCCTTTAAGACCGAACACACTTGAAACCCATTTGAATTATACTGTCTACGTTCACTTGACATATAATATACTTTGTTTACTAGGATACTCGCAATAGTGAAATAATTCCACTCAGTGTTCGCGCGCTCTCTGAGGCGATGGTTTTTGGGGTGCGCGCTTTGGATGTTTGAAGTTCATGTAACTTCTTGACCTGCAAATGTCCTGTAATAATGTCGTTAAACATAAATAAGGTAACAGTTCATGTTTTACTTACATATCAGAGGTGTCAAAAGTATTCACATTCATTACTCAAGTAGAAGTACAGATACTAGGGTTTAAAATGACTTCTGTAGAAGTTGAAGTATCAACTCAAGCTTTTTACTCAAGTAAAAGTGTAAAAGTACTGGTTTCAAAACTACTTAAAGTATAAAAGTAAAAGTAATGCAAGGCAAAAAATGCCATTAAGGACAAAAGCTTAGACCGCGCCAAAGGGGCCTATAGTGCATCCCCCAAAAAAATTCTAAGGCCATAATGACTATAATGTTATATATATTTAAATGTAAATGTTGAAAAACTTGTGAGGCACTAGGCTACCTGTTTCAGCCACATATAAGGATTTCGGATATTGCCATCTTTGTGGGGATATTTTGACACTATGGTTGCGTGCACACACACACACACACACACTCTCTCTCTCCTCTCTCTCTCACACACACACGCAGGCACGCACTCTCTCTCTCTCACTCTCACACACACACACACTCTCTCTCTATTCTCTCTCACACACTCGCTCTCTCTTCTCTCTCTCCACACTCTCTCTCTTCTCTCTCTCACACACACTCTCTCCTCTCTCTCTCTCACACACACACACATTTTCTCTCTCTCTCTCTCTCTCTCTCTCTCTCACACACACACACACACACACACTCTCTCTCTCTCTCTCTCTCTCTTACACACACACACACACACACACACTCAGTTTCCCTCTCACACACACACTCTCTCTCACACACACGCACACACTCTCTCTCTCTCCTCTCTCTCACACACACACGCCCGCACGCACGCACACACACACTAACGATTATGTTTGCCACTTACGTGGTGCTGGCTAAGTGCTGGCTAATGCTAAACGTAAATTCTCTAAGATTATTATTCACGTCGGCACTAATGATGTTCGACTCCGCCAGTCGGAGATCACCAAAATTAATATTAAAGAGGTCTGTGAACTTGCAAGTACGATGTCAAGCACTGTAATTTGCTCTGGCCCCCTTCCTGTTCGCCGGAGTGATGAGATAGTTAGTAGATTTTGTTCACTCAATGGCTGGCTGTCTGGGTGGTGTCCACGAAATAATATAGAATTCATAGACAATTGGAAAAGTTTTTGGGGCAAACCTGACCTGTTGAAAAGAGATGGTATTCATCCCTCCTGGGATGGTGCTGCTCTTCTCTCTAGTAATTTGGCTCATAGTCTTAGAGCTAAAACATGACAATCTGGGCCTCAGGTCAGGAAGCAGACAGACTGGCTTAACCGACCGTCTGCTAGCGGCCTCACGTCACCAAGGTCAGATAATCACATAGAGCCTCTTTCACCTAGATATCATCATATAGAGACTGTGTCTGTTCCCCGAACTTGGAAATCCAAAAAACGTTCTAGAACGCCCATCTAAGGTTAAAATTTTTATTGATCTTCAACAAATAAAAAACAGATATAATACAAATGAGCAAATGATAAAGCTTGGGTTGCTGAATATTCGATCTCTTACTTCAAAAGCGCTAATAGTTAATGATATGATTACAGATTATAACCTAGATGTGCTGTGTTTAACAGAAACCTGGCTAAAACCAAACGATTACATTGCTTTAAATGAGTCAACCCCACAAGATTACGGTTATAAACATGAACCTCGTCTGAAACGCAAAAGAGGAGGTGTTGCTGTAATTTATAGTAATATTTTCAAAACCACTAAGAAATCTAGTTGTAAATATAATTATTTTGAAGGGTATTGGTGCTTAATGTAAAAATATATAGTGTAAACGATAAATCACGTTTGAAAATTCTGCTGGCTACTGTATACAGGCCACCAGGGCACCATACGGACTTTATCAAAGAATTTGCGGACTTTCTATCAGAATTAGTATTGGCTGCAGATAAAGTACTAATTGTTGGTGACTTTAATATACACATAGATAATGAAAAAGATGCATTGGGATTGGCATTTAAAGACATTATAAACTCAATTGGAGTTAGACAACACGTGTCAGGACCGACTCATTGTCGTAATCATACTCTAGATCTAATACTATCACATGGAATAGATGTTGATGCCGTTGAAATACTGCAACAGAGCGATGACATCTCAGATCATTATCTAGTCTCGTGTAAATTACACTTAGCCAAGGCTGCAAAGCCGACTCCGTGTTATAAATATGTTAGACCGATCACTTCTGCCACTAAAGATTGCTTTATCAATAATCTTCCTAATCAGTTTCATCATCTCAGCATCCCGGATAGCTTAGAAGAACTTGATATTGCAACAGAAACTTTTAACTCTCTCTTTTCCAGCACTTTAGACACAGTTGCTCCGCTGCGCTTAAAGAAGATTAAAGAACTTAGTCCAATGCCGTGGCACAACGAGCACACTCAGGCCCTTAAGAGAGCAGCCAGAAAAATGGAGCGCAACTGGAAGAAAACAAAACTAGAGGTATTTCGAATTTCATGGAAGGAGAGCTCGATTGCTTACAGAGAGGCTTTAAAAGCTGCTAGATCTGCTTATTTTTCAACCCTATTAGAAGAAAATAAACATAATCCTAGGTATTTATTTGAAACAGTGGCTAAACTAACGAAAAAGAAAGCTTCAAGCCCAGAAGTTTCCAAGCAACACAGCAGTAATGACTTTATGAACTTCTTCACTTATAAGATCGATTATATCAGGGACAAAAATATAACTATGCAACCGTCTAATACAGTATCGCATCAGGAAGTGCATTGTAGTCTCCCTGAGGGAAATTTGATTCATTCATTGCTATAGGAGAGGAAGAATTTTGCAAACTCGTCAAATCATCTAAATCGACAACGTGCATGTTAGACCCTATACCGACTAAGCTGCTGAAAGAGATGCTTCCAGATGTCATAGATCCTCTTCTTAATATCATTAATTCATCTTTGTCTCTAGAATACGTACCAAAAACCTTTAAGCTAGCTATGATTAAACCGCTTGTTAAAAAACAGCAACTTGATCCTACAAAACTAGTCAATTACAGGCCGATCTCTAATCTGCCATTTCTGTCAAAGATATTAGAAAAAGCAGTATCCTCACAACTGTGTTCCTTTCTTGAAAGAAATGATATCTGCGAGGATTTTCAGTCCGGATTTAGACCGTACCATAGTACCGAGACAGCTCTCATTAGAGTCACAAATGATTTGCTCTTATCATCCGATCGTGGTTGTATCTCTCTATTAGTATTACTGGATCTTAGTGCTGCATTTGACACCATTGACCACAACATCCTTTTAAATAGACTCGAACATTATGTTGGCATTAGTGGAATTGCACTAGCATGGTTTAAATCATACTTATCTGACCGTTATCAGTTTGTAGCAGTAAATGAAGAGATGTCTTATCAATCACAAGTTCAGTATGGCGTACCACAAGGCTCAGTACTAGGACCGCTGCTGTTCACTCTGTATATGCTACCATTAGGAGATATCATTAGGAAACATGGAATTAGCTTTCACTGTTATGCCGACGATACTCAGCTGTATATTTCTTCAAAACCTAACGAAACCTACCAATTCACAAAATTAACGGAATGCATAGCTGATATAAAAAATTGGATGACTTGTAATTTCCTACTACTAAATTCAGAAAAAACAGAGATTCTAATTATTGGACAAAAAACTTCCACACGTAATAACCTAGAGTGCTGTCTAACACTTGATGGCTGCTCTGTTAAGTCTTCGTCGTCGGTTAGGAACCTGGGTGTGCTCTTTGATACCAATCTTTCATTTGAAAATCATGTGTCTAGTATCTGTAAAACCGCTTTCTTCCATCTTAAAAAATATATCTAAATTACGTCATATGCTCTCAATGAATAATGCAGAACAATTAGTTCATGCGTTTATGACCTCAAGGCTAGATTATTGTAATGCTCTACTAAGTGGTTGCCCTGCACGCTTAATAAACAAACTACAGCTAGTTCAAAACGCAGCAGCTCGAGTTCTTACTAGAACCAGGAAGTATGACCATATTAGCCCCGTTCTGTCAACACTGCATTGGCTGCCTATTAAACATCGCATAAATTTTAAAATATTGCTGATCACTTACAAAGCACTAAATGGTTTAGCTCCGCAGTACTTGAGCGAGCTCTTAACGCATTATAGTCCTTCACGTCTACTGCGATCTCAAAATTCCGGCCAGTTAATAATACCTAGAATATCAAAATCGACTGCTGGAGGTAGATCCTTTTTCTACTTAGCACCAAAACTTTGGAAAAGTCTTCCTACCATTGTCCGGGAAGCAGACACACTCTGTCAGTTCAAATCTAGACTAAAAACACATCTCTTCAGCCTAGCATTCACATAACACATTATAGACTTCTATAATTAGGCTGCATAGTTTAGAACAGCCGGGACCGGGAACACTTCCCGTAATCCTGATGTACTTGGTACATCATAAGAAGGATGGCGTCTACGCTAATATTAGTCTCTCTGTCTATCCCGAGGTTTACTGCTGTCCACCGGAACCAGGCCGTATCCAGATCTAATGAAGGGCCAGGACACGACGACGACGCCGCTGACCTGAAGTGTCAACCAGTCTCTCCTCCTCTCCACTCCGACTTCAACCAACCGGAACTGATACTCTGATTCATTCTGAACTTCATACACTGTTCACTCATTGGCCAGAGGAGAACTGGCCCCCGACTGAGCCTGGGTTCTCCCAAGGTTTTTTTTCTCCATTCTGTCACCTGATGGAGTTTTGGTTCCTTGCCGCTGTTGCCTTACCTTCTGGCTTGCTTAGTTGGGGACATTTAATATTCAACAATATTATAGATATGCCTTAAAGGTGGACGATGATGAAATTGTTTTTTGTATTATTTTCATGTAATCACTGTGAAGCTGCTTTGATACAATCTGTATTGTAAAAAGCGCTATATAAATAAAGGTGACTTGACTTGACTTGACTTATCCCGCGATTGTCATACAGTAGGCAATATTGTAAAAACGGCTGTCCCCAAAGCAATATTTGACACGATTTGCCCCGTAGGCTATTCTTGAGCACAAAACTGTTGATTCATTTCTCCCTCACTTACCGCATCTACAGTAGGTCTCCTTCGGAGGAGTTTTGCCGCTTCGCACAAACCAAATGTAACTTCAGCGCGCCGCGCGGACAGCCTCTCACAAGTTAGAAAGAAAACACAAAGCCAATCAATTCAGCGATGTGTGTTCAGGAGGCGGGACTCAGATCTATTGTATAATTGGCCATTTTTTGAACGACGACAAGCCAGAATGAAAACAAGCGGGAATGAAAACAAGCAGAAATGAAATAGGAGTAACGAGGCTATTTTTAAAATGTAAGGAGTAGAAAGTACAGATAATTGCGTGAAAATGTAAGGAGTAGAAGTAAAAAGTCGGCTGAAAAATAATTACTCAAGTAAAGTATAGATACCCAAAATTTCTACTTAAGTAATGTAATGAAGTATTTGTACTTCGTTACTTGACACCTCTGCTTACATATACGATTTAGTTTTCATCCAAATATACGTGCCGAGTGAACGATCAGCAATCCAGAGCATTCAACAGAAGTGCGCTCTCTCTCTCTCTCTCTCTCTCTCTCTCTCTCTCTCTTTGGTCAGTTAATGTTAATAATAAGCTACATGCCTCGTTTTACTTTCTTTGCCATGATATCCGACTGAACTACAAACTTTCCACTGACGTCTGATGCGCTCGACCAGCTCGCGCTTCGGTGCCGCGGCGCGCTCAATCCACTGCGTGTTTTTTCTCTTATCAGCTCGCGCACCACAGCTATATAGGCGTTACTATATTTTGTTTAATATTTCACTAATATGATACATTTACTTCATAGACAGCCTTCTTTTTTATCCCCATTATACTTTCTGTTGTCAGTGCTTCTTTGTCTGGACACAAACACTGTACACACGCTGCCTGGTATCGGTTGTTGGTATCGGGGCGTTTTTACGAGTACGAGTATGAGTACATGAGCTCAGTATCGGGCCGATACCCGATACTGGTATCGGTATCGGGCCATCCCTAATTTTAAATCTTGAGACCTAACGGAGTCGAATTCTGATAGCAGAATGCAGTAATGTACATTGTTTTACACATGTTATATTTCTGGAGCCGAAAGGTTTGTCACACACTTTTGTAACCCAAGCCAGAAGGGGGGTCTTCTCACAAGAAAAAGAAAGGTTCCCGCTCCCATATCACTGAAGGTGATTGGCTACTCGTGCCCAAGAAGGCGGGAGCCATACATTCTTTAAAAGTCAAAGCTCCCCCAAAATCTCTCTCTTCCTGCTCTCTCTTGCTACCCGACCTTGTCATGTGAACAGTCTGCGATCGACTCCTCTGGGGCCTGTTTCAGAAAGGAGGTTAAGTGAAAACTCTGAGTATGTTAACCCTGAAATGAGGGTAACTCTGGATTTTCCGTTTCAGAATGGGGAGGGTATATCAAACCCGAGAAAGCAGAGTAAGTCAAGCCCGTTTCTGAAAGAGAGGTAACTTATACTCAGAGTCAGTTACCATGGCAACTTACTCTGTGAACCTAACCTGGTCGGGTGCAGATTTTCTTCGGTAAACCCAGAGTTTCTTGCGGTCTCCTCCCCTTTTTTAAAGAGGAAGCGGTGTTTAAACACTTCATTCATTCTTTCTGTACATTTATTTATTGCTGTTTTTTCCGCTGTTTTAAAAAAGAAATTAATAAGATGAAGAATATTTAACGTTAACTGACTGGCAACTGAAAATACAGTACATTAGAGTTACATCATGTAGTTCTAAACAAATTCTACAGAATTAAACTGTGGCATTTACTGAAAATCACTTGGGGGATAAGAATGTCTGTTTATACTTAGATATAAACTTCGATTCTATAGGCTACACCACATACAAATGTGAATGTGTAGATTGTCTGATGTGTAGACACATAATATTAACATTACCCTGTAGGCCTCTCTGTGGCGCAGAAACTGTTTCTTCATCCCCATCATCCTGTGAAGATGAGCATTTGTACACTTTATTACACTATTTGTCATCATTTCTGGTGTATTGAGTAAGCAACTTACAACTGTCTGGGGTTCTGTTGGGACATGAGGCTCCAAAAGACAGATATTAGTCTCCAGATAGATATTAGTCCCAATAGATATCAGAATCTATTGGGAGTGGGACCAACGAAAAAACCCAACCCAAAGTAAAATAAATGGAAATATCAAAAATACCCTATAAAACCCTAATAATGTAATATGTCAAATGTTTGTAAAGTCAGATAGCCTACACCCATGATATGCTCAAGCCTTACCTGATTGAATTATGTTTTTATATATTTTTTATTTTCAGCTGCTGCCACATTATTTTAATGCCTGCAGGATTGCACCTAGCCTTCATGAAAATTAAAATTAGGTTGAATAACTGTTCTTCCAGTTTCACCTGATATTATAACAGTTACTCTAAAATAGTAATTAATTACTACCTACAAATGACATCTTCAACAGTGTAATTAGATTAATGTAATAATTACTATCTTTAGAAAGTATTGGTCTACTTATTATTAATTACTAAGTCCCATATCAACCTCAACCACTTGAACAATACAATGAGGAGAGACAAGAAACTGCACTTTTAATGCTTTCAAAATGAACAATATACAATTGCATGAATTATTCTTGAATTGACCAAAGTGTGTAGAGGGAGAAGGTTACATTCAAAATATACCTTTTAAAAAATGTATGTTAAATCCACTGTTGTTTTATACAGAATTGTTCTATAGTCTATGCAGTAGCCTATTTATTTATTTTTATTTATTTATTTATTTATTTATTTATTTATTTATTTATTTATTATTTATTTATTTATTTATTTATTTATTTATTTGAGGATTAATCATTCTATTCAAAAAGGAGAGGGGCTGAAGCTATAGCTTATAAGCGCCCACCCCCAGAATTAATACATTAAAAGAAAAAAATGTTCCTTCCACAATAGTACATAGTGCAAAAGCAACAAGACAGCACCACAAGGACAACATCAATAAACCATACAACAATAGTACAAGGGAACTTAGAGCAAAACAAACAAACAAACAAACACAAAGACATCAATAAACAGTACCACATTAGTACAAGGGAACATAGAGCAAAAGCACAAAAAACACACAGACAACAACAATAAATAGTACTACCATAATGCCAGGGAACTTATGCAAAAGTAACAAAACATCACTAGGACAATATCAAAAAATAGTGCTACAATAGTACCATCAATAAATAGTACTACAATAGAACCATGGAACATAGTGCAAAAGCAACAAAACAATCACAAGTACAACATCAATAAATAATGTTGTATTTATCTTAAAAGCTCTTTGTAACAGTAGTACCAGGAACATAATGCAAAGCAACTAAACATCCACAATGGCAACATCAATAAGAAAACAAAACAACCAAAGATAATTATGTACACTAGCAATAATGATTGCACCTAATAATAATTCATTTCTTCTTCTCTATATTTTTCAAATATCTTTATTTTGTATTTATATTTGAAATGATTGATGTTTGAACATCGTTTTATCTCTATCTCTAAATTATTCCACAATTGAACCCCCTTAACTGTAGGACTAAAACTTTTCAAAGTTTTACTGTGTTTCTGCGTCCTAAAGTTTAATTCATCACCTAACTCATAACCACCAGTGCGGTCTTGGAACCTTTTTGTATTTTACTTGGTAACAATTTGTGCCTAGCTTTGCATAGCATTTGTAATAATTGGTACTCGACAATGTCCTGAAACTTCATAATTTAAAGCCTGCAGTCCGTCGTTTTTCCTCTTTGTCGCCATCTCTGTTAGAAATCTGCAATTGCAGTTATTCGCGGAATTATTAACTGTGCGTGGGTAGTAAATCGGCATGAAACAGCGCGGATGAACACAATGTATTGAGGCTGCCCGCGTCGCTGTGGATTACTGTAACGTTACTGTCATCAGCAATCTCAGAGTATACTTTTTGAAAGTGTCAACATTAGAATTTTCATCGGAAAATGTCATCTGAACAAGTAAGTAACATTCACTTTTGTTCTGACCAAATTCGTGGGGTGGGGGGAAGCATTGCAGTAACGTTAGGCTATATCATGCTGATTAAATCTAACGATTGCTTATATCACGTCAAAACGTGAAAAATATATTTTTTCTGTAGCCAATCTGAAGTCCGAAGTTTTTGGGTTTTACAACTGGTGAATCTCCAGTTGTCACTGGTGATTGTCGCTTTAAACTTTCGGGATCCGCCATACCAAGTGCTAAGCTAAATCTCCACCTCCATCATCCACACACACGCTAGCCGGGGACTCCTGCTCTATGTGTACAGAAGTGACGCAATGACGCAAAGACATGCTCGAAATTCCCGCGGAAATCCACCAGTACCACTGGAATTAAAATCATTATTACAAGCTTACCGTTTTGAATCGAGGTAAGGCAAGCAGATAGTTTTGAACACTGGCTGGTTACTTTTTTTTTTCAAAAATGTCTTTTTTTGATATTTTTAAACCCAAAAAAGTGCCGGACTGCAGCTTTAATGTAATTACATTTACATTTTAATGTAATTGCATACATTTAATGTATTACATCATATTTTATTTTAAATTACAGAAGAATTAAGAGTAATCCCTTTAATTAAATTACAATATTTAGATTAATTGGTAATTAATTACACCAACACTGTATAACAGTAATTCCTCTTTGTGTCTGGCGCTGTTGCCATGGTGACTCATAATATCTGCGCTCCATTGATAATGGCTTTTTATAGTTGTGGTGCACGCGCTCAACTCAGAGTCAGTCAACTTAGAGTTGATTGAACTAACTAATTTCAGCTGATCTGTAACCGAAAACTCAGAGTTTCCCATCTCAGGGTAAGTCAACTCAGAGTTCAAGTTTTAACTCAGAGTTGGTGAACCTCCTTATTGAAACAGGCCCCTGGAGTCCGTCTCTTTTTATTTTCTTTATCTAAGTTTCTTTTGTTTCATTTTAAAATTCTCCTTTGTTCGTTTCCACCTAAGAGTCAACGAACTAAGCCTGAATTCCATCAGCAACTTCACTTTCAAGAAGCCTCCAAATATCCCGCAATCTGCGCGCTCTGAAGACACGAGAGCACGCGCCCCTGCTCGAGGACTCACGAGAAGACGTGAGAACGCGCGCTCCCCGGGTCCAGACATACACACAAACGAATAACTTATGCAAGTATTAACTCAAACGAGTTTAATGTTTTAAGGTTTGTTTCGATTTGTTGGCTCTCCCAAGGTCTGTGATTTTGCTACATGAGATCATTATGTGATCTCTCTCTCCCTCTCATTCTCTCTCTATCTCTCTCGCTCCCCTCTCTCTCTGTTCCGCATTCAAATCGAGCGCGCGCCCCTGCCCTCGATCTCATTCGCTCTCTCTTATTCTCTCTTTCGCACGACCAAAACCTCCGCAAAGCGCTCCCCGCGCGTGCGAGGTGTGCGTTTCTGCTCTAAATAGCACCAGCCTAAATCAGAGCACTCTCTCTCTCTCTCTCTCCAACTCTCCCTCTCTCATCATCTGTTACCCGTTTTGTCTTGTTTGTTTAACTGTAAGTAAATGTACATAGACATATAAACCGTGTATCTTGTGTAGTACTTATATAGTTTTGCATTTATTAAAACATATATTCAAGACTGTGTCTGTGAAAAATGCTCGTAAAAACACAAAAGTCAATGAGATTCACGACCCGAGCTACCAGCGCTCTTATTATTTACTACATTGAATAGATTTAATTTTATAAACACAAGAAAATTAATGTTCACGGCCAGAAAGTTAATATTTCTTGGAGTTTGTTAGAAGGGATAACTTTGTTGAGAAATTGATAGTTTAATCTTACGGTCGTTGCTGGACAACACCGATTTGATAATTACATTAATTTCCCTTAAAGATTATCTCATGATCGATCTGAAATAAGACTATTGATGTATGAATGAGGAATTATAATTCGTTGTGATTGATTATTCATATATTCATATAGTCTATCTTCAATTTCGATAATTTAATGTAACTGTAATATGCAATATATTAATCATATTCATGATTAGTTATTAAAATTCCCTATAGATCATTTGAGCTAATTCATACGGACCCAGAGTCCGAGGCCATTTACATTAAACTTATTTGATCTCAAACAGCTCATCATCACAGGTACTCACAAACCAGACAACCAACTTGACCTACTTTACACGCGCAACTGCATCACAGACAACATTTTGGTGAAACCCTCTGCACATTTCTATAATTTCTTCATTACTTTTAATCTACAACTTACTACTTGGGCACCACAAACCCCTCTACAAATTACTATCAGATGAAACTTGCGTTCACTTTCTCCCTTCCATCTTTCCTCTTTGATACCAATCTTTCATTTGAAAGTCACGTGTCTAGTAACTTAATCTGTAAAACCAAATTTTTCCATCTTAAAAATATATCTAAATTACACCATATGCTCTCATTGACAAATGCGGAACAATTAGTTTATGCGATCATGACCTTAAAGGAGAACTCCGGTCAATTTTAACATTGAGCTCAATTTTTTGTAAATTTGGAGTGCTGTCAATACAGAGAACAACGACAAAAATCGGTGTTGCCTACACTGTTTTATCCTCTTTTTAAAATTTGCACCCTATTGACTTGAATGGGCAAGTTTTAAACCTGCTTTTATCCTCTTAACATCCTTGATGTGTCATTACAAGTGCCCAGCCATGTTGAGTGATTCCTTAAGAGTGAACACGAGTGAATCTGACTGCAGTAGATGTGAAAGATATGAATAAAAATGATGTTATATCAGCCAGCGCAAATACCTGTATTTAGTTCCTGTTTTCGGTAGAAGTCCAAAGTAGTCGATTGTCGAGTTCACGCGCGTGATCATAGCAACTAAACCTATGCGCGTGAACTCGACAATCGACTACTTTGGACTTCTACCGAAAACAGGAACTAAATACAGGTATTTGCGCTGGCTGATATAACATCATTTTTATTCATATCTTTCACATCTACTGCAGTCAGATTCACTCGTGTTCACTCTTAAGGAATCACTCAACATGGCTGGGCACTTGTATGAGACATCAAGGATGATAAGACTAAGAACTGGTTAAGTTTAAAAACTTGCCCCATTCAAGTCAATAGGGTGTAAATTTTAAAAAGAGGATAACACGGTGTAGGCAACACCGATTTTTGTCGTTGTTCTCTGTATTGACAGCACTCCAAATTTACAAAAAATTGAGCTCAATGTTAAAATTGACCGGAGTTCTCCTTTAAGGCTAGATTATTGTAATTGTCACAGGTCGAGGTGGGCCAAGCCAGACTGCACCCACCCCTAGACCAGGATCACCCTGAGGAGCGTGTCAAAGGAGGAGGCAGGAGACAGGAATAAAAAGAATGACAGGCTTTATTAAATATAAAAACAATTTGAAAATCCTAATCTAAAATTCCTCTTCCTTCCTCTTCCCAGGAATCCAAGGCAAGTGGGGGGTCAGGCTCACTTCCTTCTGGCGCTGGTGCCAACTCACAGTGGTAGATACTGAACAGGTGGGGTATCACAGGTGAGTGGGGGGTCAGGCTTACTTCCTTCTGGCACTGGTGCCAACTCCCAGTGGTAGGTACTAAACAGGTGGGTATCGCAGGTAAGTAAATGAGTCAGGCTTACTTCATTCTGGCTCTGGTGCCAACTCACTGAACAGGTGAGTATCACAGGGGAGTAGGTGGATCAGGGCTCACAGGAGTTGTAAAGGGTGGGCACTTCGCACCCTACAGGTGGGTTTCAGGGCTACAGCAGACTCAAGTCGCAAGCGGAGCGGGGCTTTGGCTGGCACAGACAGAATCAACACTTCAAATAGAGGCGAATAGCTCTCACATGGGTGGCAAGAGACAGAGTCAATAGCTGAACAGGGCTTTCACTGGGACAGACAGCATTCAAACTTCAAGCAGAGGTAAACAGTTCTCACGTGTGTTGCAGGGGACAAAGTCACAAGCTGAGCGACGTTCGCTGGAACAGACGGAATCAACACTTCAAATAGAGGTAAACAGCTCTCACATTGGTGGTAGGAGACAGAGTCATAAGCTGAGCAGGGCTTTCACTGGAGCAGACAGCACACAAACTTCAAGCAGAGGTAAACAGTTCTCACGTGTGTTGCAGGGGACAAAGTCACAAGCTGAGCGACGTTCACTGGAACAGACGGAATCAACACTTCGAATAGAGGTGAACAGCTCTCACAGGGGTGGCAGGAGACAAAGTCATAAGCTGAGCAGGGCTCTCACTGGGACAGGACAGCATAAACTTCAAGCAGAGGTAAACAGTTCTCACGTGTGTTGCAGGGGACAGAGTCACAAGCTGAGCCGGGCTTTCACTGGGACAGACAGCATACAAACTTCAAGCAGAGGTAACCAGTTCTCACGTGTAGTGTGCACACGGGGGCCTTTCCTTCTGACATCCAACAGGTGACTGCAATCGATCTTGCTAGACTCTTATGATGGACGGTAGACCAGCATAACACACGGGGAGTGCACGGCGATAAAAGGTAAATCTTCCACACACACACGACAGTCCAATTCCAAACATGCAACGTGATGGGAAACGTCAATTTCAGCACTACAAATCCACTCTTCAAGTGCAAAGTAAGGCCAACACTCACCCAGAGGTCTCGATCTGAAGAGCCGATGATAGTCAGAGTTGGGGACAGATGCGGTGAATAATTTCCTCACCACTACAAGCGGCTTCACTTCGCTGGTTTCAATGGACGAGGGGGAGGCTAGAGATCGACAAGGAATCAGTCTATTTCACTCAGTGCGATGTATACAACGTGATCCAAGCACTTCAAACCAGTATCCAATTTAGTGTAGAAACATGCGTTTATGAGATTCAATTTGTCAATCACTCATCTCACTCTTTCCCAGTCCAGACGACGAATTCCACTCTTCAAAAACTGCCCTCAGATCCCACAAGCAACACTCCGCTTCTTTCACGATGGTCCTTCAGCTGCAACACTCCACAAACATTTCCCAACAGGAGAGAACCACACCAGATCGCCGGGGGAAGACAAAGAAACAACCACACAACGCGGAGGGAGAACACCTAGCCTTCTCTTTCTCTTGTGTTTTATCCTCTCCAAACACTGGTGCCACCTCAATCAGGTAATCAAAGTGAAGTCCCGCACCTGTTGTCAATCTGCCGTTTAGTTGTCATGACGACAGACACACACACAAGCCCGGGGGACAGTGTTACACTAAAAGTGTCCCCGGCGGGAACACTTCTCTGATGGGATTAGTTCCGGGGATTATTTGTCACCCCGTGACATACCCCCCTGCCAAACCGTTCTAGTCCCGAGAACGGTCTCCAGACACCCAGTCTCCATACCTGGCTGGAGGCTGACCCCGATTCTCTCGTTGCGAACGCCGGGGTGGAGAGATGGGTGCTTCAGGTCGTGGTCCTAGGCCTAGGCCCCTCGGGATCACTGCCCATCCTACCAGCGGGGGCATCCAAGGTGTCCTCGGCCGGTGGGTCCTCTACCACTGGCTTTGGGTAATTCGGGCAAGGGCGGATCAGGTTACGATGTAACACCCGTTCGGGGCCCGTCTTCCCCTTCGGCCGTAGGGCATATACCGGTTGGTCCGGATGGGGTTGTCGCTGAACGACATATGGCTGGGCCTCCCATCGGTTGCTCAATTTTCCCTTCCCTTGTCGGCGATTGTCCCGTACCAGCACCCTCTCCCCTGGCAGTAGCGGTGCCTCTCGAGCCGTCCGGTCATACAACCTCTTGTTCTTTAACGCTGCTCGGTTAATCTGGCCAGAGACTCGTTCGTACGCCGACTGGAGGCGTTGATGGTGTCCCGTCACCCAATCTGTCAAACTACTCCCCTCTTCCCCTGCAGTGGTCCCCCAGAAGCATATCCATCGGAAGTCTCACATGTCTGCCGAACATCAGGTAAGTGGGGGGCGTAACCAGTGATACTGTGCACACTATTATTGTAGGGCCTGTATCATCGCCGGGAGTCTGTCGACCCAATGGCCTTGCTGTTCCTCCTCTAAGGTTTCCTAATAAACTCAGCAAGGTCTGATTAAATCTTTCACACCCCCCGTTCCCTTGGGGGTGGTAGGGAGTCGTATGGGTCTTCTTGCATCCGTACAGTTGGCACAGCTCATGGATCACCCTGGACTCAAAGTTGGTCCCTTGGTCCGAGTGGAAAATTTCTGGGCATCCAAATGGTTGGATCACATACCTCCAGAGGGCGTTGGCAGTCGTGATGGCGGTTTGGTCCACAGTTGGGATGGCCCAAGCATACTTGGTAAACAGATCGGTTACCACAAGGATATTCTGGATCTGATCCGCTGGCCGTCCCCAAAGTCAGATAATCCATGGCCACCATATGCAGCGGTGCCTTGGCCTGAATCGGAACCAGCGGTGCCCGTGCCTCCTTCTTGGTTTTAAACAACATGCAGCGTGGGCACCTCCGAAGGTAAGTCCTTGTGCTACCCTCCATTCCGGGCCAGTAGAAATGTCGCCTCACCAGTGCCAATGTCCTCTCCTGTCCCTGATGTCCCATCCTGGCGTGATATGCCTCCAGTAAAGCCTGACAACGCCCTTCAGGGACCACGATTTGGCAGGACCCCCATCGCCCCGACCTGGGTCCTGGAGGGCCCTACAGAGCACGCCTTCCTTCAAATGGAGTCTCCCCCTCTGTCCCAGCAGGCCCCGCACAATCCGAGTCTGAGCTCGGCGTCCCGCACCCTCAGGCCAAGCCTTCTGTTCTAGCCACGTTCGGGACCAACGCTACATCTGCATCCTCGCCCTGCCACAGCCTCCATCGTTGTGGGTCCCCACCCCCCAACAAGGGGGGGGTTCCTCCGGCGTTTGCCCCGGTGCCTCTACCACTCCCACCATCAGTCCCTCGTCGGACCCCGCTTCTGGTGCCGGTACCTGGCCTGCCGATCCTTCACCGGGTAGCCTGGAGAGTACATCGGCATTAGTGTGTTCTCTTCCTGGCCGGTACTGGAGCTGGTAGTCAAAATTGGCCATTTGTGCTGCCCAGCGCTCTTCCACCGCCACCCAGTTTTAGCAGTCTGCAAATGTACCAACGGGTTATTGTCCGTGACGACCCGTTACCTTGGCTCCCCACAAATAGTCCTTGAATTTTTCACACAACGCCCACTTCACAGCCAGCAACTCAAGCTTAAAAGAACTGTAGTTGGGCGTCGTTCTTCTCCGTTGGATGTAGACTTCGGCTTGCATAGGCAATTACCTTTTCCTCTCCCTGCTGCTTCTGTGCCAAAACGGCCCCCAAGCCCAGGTGGCTAGCGTCGGTGTACAGGATGAAGGGTTGTGTGAAGTCGGCGTAGGCCAGGATCGGGGCCTGTAGTAGTTCCTGCTTGAGCCTCTGGAAGGCGGCTTCACAGGCCGGATCCCATTGGATTGAAGGGGACCCTCGGCCCCGGACTCGTCCCGTACCTCCCAGCAACTGGTTGATCGGTTTTGGCGATTTTAGAGAAGTCTTTAATAAATCGCCTATAGTACCCCACGAAGCCCAGGAACGAACGAACCTGACGCACCGTCTTGGGCGCAGCCCATTCCTGCACTGCCACCACCTTCTCTGGATCAACTGAAATCCCCGCCGCACTCACCACATGCCCCAAGAATTTAACCTCTTTGCAGAAGAGCTGGCACTTGTCTGGCTGGAGCTTCAACCCATAGCGCTCCAGGGAGCGGAAGACTTGCTCTAGGTGCTCGAGATGGGACTTGAAATCTGGAGAGTAGACGATGACGTTGTCTAGATAGGACGAGGGTGGTGTCCATCAGTTGGTTGCCTAAACAACGCTGCATCAGCCGTTGGAACGTGGCTGGAGCGTTGCAGAGGCCCGAACGGCATCCGGTCCCATTCATATAGGCCGAAGGGGGTAGTGAATGCTGTCTTCTCCCGGTCATGCTCATCCATCTGCACCTGCCAGTAGCCGCTGGCCAAGTCAAGAGTGGAATACCAGGTGGCTTGTGTGAGGCTCGTGAGGGGAGTCTTCAACTCGAGGCAACGGGAAAGCATCTCTTTTGGTTACTTGGTTCAGCCTTCGGTAATCCACACAAAACCTCCAGGAACCCGTTTTCTTTCGAACCAGTACTATCGGGGCGGCCCAAGGGCTACTGCTCTCTCGAATAATTCCCTTGTCAAGCATCCCTCGCAAAAGGGGTGCGGACCTCCGAGTACAGGGTCGGGGGCACGGGTCGATAGCGCTCTCGGCTGGGTGCAGCGTCCCCAGTTGGGATTTGATGTCGTACTACATCCGTGCGGCCCGTAGTCCTCATCGTGAGTGGAAAACAAGTGCTGCCATTCCCTCAGGAACTCTTGGAGTTGTCCCAATTGCTCTTCCCCCAGTCCTTCACCCCGTAATGACTCCCCCGTCAGGTGGGCAGGCAATCCTCTTCCTGCCTCTCCTACCCCCGGGCTCGCTCGTGCCAGGGCCACCTCGACCACTGTTGGGCTCACTTGATTGAAGTTAACTTCACCCTGTTCACGAATCTGTTGGGGCCTCACTGAGGTCACTCGGGCCAAACGCTGATGACGGTACAAGGGAACAGGGGAAGGGGTTCGTGTTCCTGACTCGCACTAATACCCCGGCCTCCCTGAGCAGTCGCCAATCCCCGTGCGACTTCCACCTTGGGACCATCCTCATGGGGTTCCACCATGACCCAATCTTCCGGGCTATAAAGTCGAGGAGGCAACCTGACCCAGACCACCGCCTCGCTCTGAGCTGGGATGGACAAGGCGTAACGGCAGACTACTCTTCCCGTGCTTTCCCGGTCCCCCTGTTGTTCAGCCCAGACATACCCGGCGGCAATCGGCCCTGATGCGATCCCACTCCTGTCCGGCCGAGGTTGCAGCTGCTCGAGCCGGTCTACCCCGGAATAGCTCTTCCCAACAGTCCCGAAATGACATTCATCCCAAGCAGGGCACGATGAGACCCCAGGCATGTATCTCGTACGACCACCACTCCTTTCTGAGGCACTACGACTCCATGAATCTTGAGATCGGTCACCAGATATCCCACATACGGGATGTCGAGACCATTCGCCCCCACGTAGCATCAACCAGGGGGGCTTCCGCAGGCGGTCGAACCTTCGGCGCCAAACAACTCATGGGCCAAGCTTTCGGAAAATAGGGTCACTTGGGAGCCTGTATCCAAAAGGCACTGCACTTCCTGTTCATTGACCTGAACCACCACCACCGGGCAACAGCCCACCAGGCGGCTCCTAGAAGATGTAAGCAGGGAGGGGGTCTGACAAGGGGGTCCCGACCACTTGACCCACAGTGGCCGGAAACTCTAAAAACCCCCTTGCGATGCACGTCGAGCAGGACACTGACGGAAGTAATGTCCCGGCTCTCCACAGCCGTTGCAGATGGGACGCCCATGCTCATCCCACTGGAATCGAGAGCCCGAAGGTCGGGGATGGGCGGCGGTCGGGGGGGACGATTCCCCATCGGAGTAAGCCCGCTCCCGGGGTAAAGAGGACAACTGGAGGCGTTCTCGACGAAGCTCCTCCATAAAAGATTTCGACAGGTCAGACATTTGTTCCCGCACATCTCTCTTCAGCTCTTCCGGAGGGCCTCCTTCCAATCGGGGTGACGTAGTAGCCGAAGGGGTGCCAACAACATTCGTGGCTAAACAGCTGGGAGGATCCACACTCTCCGTGAGATCATGCTCAAGGGCCAGTGCTTCTCGTCGAAGCTCTTCAAAGGTCAGATTCGGAGTTCGTCGAAGTTGCACCCGCAGACTCTGACGCACAGGGCCTTCCCGTAGCCCCAATAAGAATTGATCTCGTAGTAGAACCTCTCCTTCCTCCAGGCCATGATCCTGTCTCCCCGAAAGTCTAGAAAACTGCTCTCGTAGTTGCAAGGTAAATGCTCGAACAGATTGGCGAGGGGCCTTGCCGAGAATTGAAGAACTGCGTCCTCAGAACAGCTACCGGGGGTGGTGTCTCCATATTGTCCCGTGAGAAAGTCAAAAATGGCCTGGACAGTCGCTCGAGTTGCTTCCGGTGCTGCCCTGAACTTCTCTTCCCGCTTCCCCTTCCAAGGAGTTTAAAAACAAACTGAACCTTCTGCAGGGCACTCAGACCTTGGAGCCCTGCCAAGTACTCCACCTGGATCTTCCACATCGACAAGCTCATTTCAGATCCCGGGCCTCCATACTTCGGAGCCCACGGGGAACCCATGAAAATCGGCATGACAGGTTGCCGAGCCCCAGGCTCTTCCTCCTCCGCCATCTCAACCTCTGATCGCTCAACTCAAGGTGAACCCTGCCGACTACGCCAAAATATGTCACAGGTCGAGGTGGGCCAAGCCAGACTGCACCCACCCCTAGACCAGGATCACCCTGAGGAGCGTGTCAAAGGAGGAGGCAGGAGACAGGAATAAAAAGAATGACAGGCTTTATTAAATATAAAAACAATTTGAAAATCCTAATCTAAAATTCCTCTTCCTTCCTCTTCCCAGGAATCCAAGGCAAGTGGGGGGTCAGGCTCACTTCCTTCTGGCGCTGGTGCCAACTCACAGTGGTAGATACTGAACAGGTGGGTATCACAGGTGAGTGGGGGGTCAGGCTTACTTCCTTCTGGCACTGGTGCCAACTCCCAGTGGTAGGTACTAAACAGGTGGGTATCGCAGGTAAGTAAATGAGTCAGGCTTACTTCATTCTGGCTCTGGTGCCCAACTCACTGAACAGGTGAGTATCACAGGGGAGTAGGTGGATCAGGGCTCACAGGAGTTGTAAAGGGGTGGGCACTTCGCACCCTACAGGTGGGTTTTCAGGGCTACAGCAGACTCAAGTCGCAAGCGGAGCGGGGGCTTTGGCTGGCACAGACAGAATCAACACTTCAAATAGAGGCGAATAGCTCTCACATGGGTGGCAAGAGACAGAGTCAATAGCTGAACAGGGCTTTCACTGGGACAGACAGCATTCAAACTTCAAGCAGAGGTAAACAGTTCTCACGTGTGTTTGCAGGGGACAAAGTCACAAGCTGAGCGACGTTCGCTGGAACAGACGGAATCAACACTTCAAATAGAGGTAAACAGCTCTCACATTGGTGGTAGGAGACAGAGTCATAAGCTGAGCAGGGCTTTCACTGGAGCAGACAGCACACAAACTTCAAGCAGAGGTAAACAGTTCTCACGTGTGTTGCAGGGGACAAAGTCACAAGCTGAGCGACGTTCACTGGAACAGACGGAATCAACACTTCGAATAGAGGTGAACAGCTCTCACAGGGGTGGCAGGGAGACAAAGTCATAAGCTGAGCAGGGCTCTCACTGGGACAGACAGCATAAACTTCAAGCAGAGGTAAACAGTTCTCACGTGTGTTGCAGGGGACAGAGTCACAAGCTGAGCCGGGCTTTCACTGGGACAGACAGCAGTACAAACTTCAAGCAGAGGTAACCAGTTCTCACGTGTAGTGTGCACACGGGGGCCTTTCCTTCTGACATCCAACAGGTGACTGCAATCGATCTTGCTAGACTCTTATGATGGACGGTAGACCAGCATAACACACGGGGAGTGCACGGCGATAAAAGGTAAATCTTCCACACACACACGACAGTCCAATTCCAAACATGCAACGTGATGGGAAACGTCAATTTCAGCACTACAAATCCACTC
>JARPMJ010005613.1:0-61082 GCA_033366665.1 Phoxinus dragarum | reverse complement strand
ATATTATGAATATGCTCGGGACACCAGAATTGACACGCCACGTCATTGACCCATCCCATATCAGTAAATTTAACTGTTATTCTAAGAGATTATGCCTCTATGTGAGGGAAAAAGATTATATAAAAATTATCAAATGAAACATTGAATACATCTGTTTTTAAATACATTTATTTACATTTAAATTAAAATGAATATGAAAAAAGTCTAAATATAAATGTTTATATACATACATTATAAATTAATATTACGGTTAAGTAGATCAAACATCAGGGGGCTGTTCCATAAAAGATGCTAAGAAAAGCGGGGATTAAACTCCAAAACCCGACTTGAATGAACCTAACAAATAAGTTGGGGCTAAAGCGGTTTCATAAAAGGTAATTCAAGTTCACGCAATCCCACTAATTTGATCCAGGTTTATCTAGTCTAGATAACTGCGTGTACACGCGTCTCTTAAGCAGCCCTGGAGGTCGATCATAGATCAAATCGATCCACCATCAAACTGCATATATTTTGTGCTGTTTTATGCGTTTGAGACATGGTGTTTGCAAAACTTACATGTCACAGGAATATTCTCCATCTGAAAATCTTAGAAAGTTGTACAAATAGTTCAATTTTGCTGTAAACTTCACATTGAACGAGCGCTGCTGCGCGCATGCGCGCCAAATAGGAGCGCAATAATTCTGACTAATATACATTTTGCTTGGAAAATTAATAGGCTATGCGATATTTTATAACACCAGAAATATCTTCTGATTATAATAATTTATCTTTAGGATGTTGGATCAGTTGCAGTGAACTTATATCTCATTACACTCATTTTATACTTATAATAAAACAATTGAACAGAAGTAGGCCTAATATTAGAATAATACTTTATTTTTAAGAAACCAAATATAATAAAGATACAAAATATAGTTTTGGGTTTAGGACCTAAGCTACTTAAAAAAGATGACTTATACTTATTTAATTAGAATGCTAGGAATTACAGCTTTTAAAGCAATCTTTTTTTTTTTTGAGAAAGCAAGAAGGTTTGGTTAGATTTAGTTTATACAGTGCATTATGGAGAGGATAACATGAAATTAAGAGCAAAAGTAGACATTTTGAAAAGAAATGTGCAACTCTAAAATCAAAGAATATTCCATAAAATAAAGGAATAGGCTTCATTAGCGTATAACTAAATAACCTTCGCTCCCTTAATTCTAGTTATTTGTTATTTTATTTATTTAATATTTTATATTTAAATAATATTACTTTAATAACTTATTATGAATTATGTGTCATTATAGTTTTTTTTCCATTTTTTTCATATGTAAAATTGTCTAACTATGTACTTAATGGTTGTTGTTCTAATTGTTTTTATGTATTGGTGGGTATTATCACAGAAGAAAAAAGTAGAAGGAAAAATAAGATTTATTGGGGGGAAATATTATGTCTTTAAAGGAACTGTCCATTTGTATAATTGTGAAATGTATTTAAATTGAAAGACATAATAAAGTACATAAAATATAAATGCTAAAATATTGGTTGTTGGAAATTAGATGTGCCCTTATTTAGAATTTTAAACCTACAATTTAGAGTATTTTTATGATATAAATAACTGTAAAGGGACTATTGTAATGGGGTAAATCAAGTGTAGGTTAATATAGCAATTACTAAGCTCAGATTCATCTTACCAGTTTAATGTATACTGTGCTTTTGTAATTATTTATTTTAAATGTTCTGTTTCATAAATTTTTAAAACTATCTAATTAAATCACAAAACATTCAGCCAGTAAGAAAAGAAAACCTGTAGGATATATATGTATATATATATATATATATATATATAAATATATATATATATATATATATATATATATATATATATATATATATATATATATATATATATATGTATATAAACCCCGACATATATATGTTTGTAGGTCTATATTGTCTAATTTATCATTGTAGCCTTATTTAAGTTGATTTTCTTTACTGTATATTTATTTTTGGACTTATAGTGGTTAATTAAGTCAAATAATGGCATGAGAGATTGTCAGTAATTGTGTTCCTATTGGTCAGTGTTAGAGGATCTGTGCAACAACTGAAGCTTAGCCTGACAGTTAGCCTGCCCTGGACCAGGCTAGTTTCCCAGCATAAGTTGCCAGGGTAACTGAGTTTGAAATATTTTAAGTTTGCTTTATGAAACAGAATCAACCGACAATAAGTCTGACTAACCAAAATAAGTCTGACTTGTATTCTAATCTTGTTTTATGGAACAGCCCCCAGGTCAGATAGGTGGAGGGTTTAAAAGCTGAAGTGTGACACTCATAGTTTTTGTTAAACCATTTATTAATAATGTTTAAGAAATGTAATGTTTTAACAGTGATGCTTGTTCTCAGTGTAACTTACCGAGCGCATCTAGTTGCTGTAACCACAGGCAGCAGCTTCTGGAGAACTTCATCTGGTGTGTTTTGTGGGACACTAATCGAAAATAAAACATAAATAAGTTAATTATTAATGCTAATAATAATAAATATCACAAGTAAATAATACATTAACCCTTCCTAAATACCCTCAAATATGTTGTTTAATTAAACACTGCCTTATAAAGGACATGTGATAAAGTTGATTTTGTCTCTATAACTGTAGAAGCCTCGTATTCAGCAACACAGATTAGTTTTATCTTCATCTCGTCAATGTCGCTTGTCAAGGTCTTGTCACGGTTCAGAAGGAGAGGCCCCAAACGCAAAGGCAGATAATGTCTCTTTAATAAACTCAGGAAATCCACAAGGCAAAGGGAACACAGGCAGCCAACAAGGCGATAACACAAACAGAAAATGTCTCTTCAAAATGTAAACGAGGAGGCTGGCGCACCGCCAGTAGCGGGGAAGCCCAGCGAGAACAGTGAGCGGGTCCAGGTGAGCGGTGGGCACAACAGGTTACAGCAGACTCACGTCAGCAGGAGGCTGTGTAGAGAAGGTTAACAACACGTTCCAGACAGGACACGACAGGACAGTAGGTAAGAGATCCAGTAACGTTTGTAACATGATATAATAATCTGGCGGAGAACAAAGGGAAGAGGGAGACTAAAAATAGAGCGTCTAATCAGGGAAAAGGGCGTACAGGTGAAGAGATAAGAGAGTGATGAGCAGAGGAGATAGGGAGCAGCTGGGAGTGATAACAAGAGGGTAATGAGTAGATGAGAGTGTGTGCGAGTCTAAAAGAAACAAACCATGAGAGGGAGACAGAGAGATAGAGAAGAGAAACCCGGCTCATGACAGGTCTATTAGTCTGCATTTACACTACACACTATTAGTCTGCATTTACACTACACACTATTTTAACATATCAGATTTTTTTGTCCGGTCAAATGCGTATATTTTCACAAATCAAGAAGTATTTTGTGTTAAACAAGTTGTTTTTAAAATGAGAAGTAAGCTAATAGTCGCATTACATTTATTACTGGGGAAGCAGCACTGGACACACACACACACACACACACACACACACACCTCTTTCATCCACGTCTCGTTCCTGCCTCACACTGCCGCTATCATAGGAGCGCGCACACACACACACACACACACACGTACACACCAGGGCCGGCGCCACGGGGACTTTCTCGCCCCCTCAGATCACCATGAATGTAAACGGGATTATACTGATAAAATATACTATTTAAAAATCACATTTGCCAATAACATTTTCTTATTTTTGTGAATATTAAGCTAAATTAATAATATTTTAGTTAAGGTCAGTCTGTTAGGCAAAGTCGAATTTTGATTGGTCGATTGATTTTGTGTCAACATACCTCACCCTAACATTACGTGAAATTTCTCATACGGGAAAGTTCACACGAAGGCTACGGATTGTAGAACGTATATTACATATTTTCAAGGATCATATTAGTGTTTCAAAATGGACATTTGAAAATGGATAACAAAGAAAGAACCCACAACACCTGCTGCTACTTTTTTTGGCTCATCTGAGCTCAAAAGAAGCAGTGTGGACAATGCAGCCCCGCTAAGAGCACTGCCAGTCACTCAGCCCTCCAAAAGCAAGGAGTCGCCGACGCCGTCATCATATAGTGTACCAGAGGACCTCGGTAAAGACAAGCCAGTCCAGGTTTGTTTAAAGCCGTTTCCCAAAGAAACAGCAACATAAAAACGACTGTAAACGGTCATTTTCGGCAAATTGGTACAATGATAGGGAATGGCTAGAATATATAGGTATACTAAAATAAACATGATCACGTGTTTACTTTACAAGATGATTGATTGACAGCGCAGTTTACGGTGACGCACGCGACAGAGCTGTCCGTTAAAGATGACGAAGTAGTATGTTCCATAGCTTGCCTACTCTTTTGCTACACACTCAAAAGTATGTTCTTTTTCTTCACAAAAAAAAAAAAAAAAAGAGTACATACTTTTAGGCCGTAGTATAAGTATGCGAATTGGGACGTTTGGGGAGGTGCGCGCGCAGTCTGCGGAGACTCGCGCTGCGGAGCCAGGCGAAAGTAAACAAGGCTTGAAGACTGTGGGAGTCACAAGACAACACTGTATCCGCTTCACTGATCGAAGCGTCAACGAGCAATTTGATCACTTGATTTTAAAAAACACCACATTTCAGCACTAGAACGACTCTAACACACACACACACACCCCTTTCATCCACATCTCATTCCTCCCTCACACTGCCGCTATCATAGGAGCGTGCACACACACACACACACACCTTTATTTTTCAATTGTTTTCAATGGGAACGTAACGAGGCGCTTGAGCGCTCGGCGTTTTTTACAGGTCGCCGAGAGTTGAAGAATGTTCATCTTTAGCTCATCACTGTCACTTTTTACCCAACCGTCCAATCACAGTGGAGGAGGGGCGGGACTAATACCACATGGACCAACGGATATTCTGTATTAAAGCAACGATGCGTCTGAACTGAAAAAAAAACTGCGCTGTCAAAAAAACGCTCTCAAGCGCACACAGCTCGGCGTCTTCAGCAGAGCGCCTAGCGTTTTCAGCTGGCTAAAAACGCTTTGGTGGACACACGGCCTAAGGCCGTCTGAAAACGCTAGGCGAAGTTGAACATTCTCCAACTCTCGGCGACCTGTAAAAAACGAGCAATCGGGGGGACGTTGAGGCATAAAGTCTGATAAAGTCAAGAGAGAAGCCCATAGAGTGATAAAGTTGCTCCCGCTGCTAGCTCATGGACAGCTAATGCTCACGCTCTCCGTCTCTGCGAGATTCGGAAGGGAATGATTCAGATTTCTCTCGGCACATCTACTAGAAGACTGACAGCTGTCAGACACGTTGCTCACATCACCAAGCTCAGTTTGAGCCTGCGCAGTTCGCCTGGCGATCAGGAAGTGATGCTTCAAATGGGCTTCACTTTTCTCCGTTGAAATCTATGGGGTCGCTGTGTCCGTCTTATATACTGTCTATGATCGCAACCGGAAGCTGACGAAACCATTGTCTATTGTGAATAGGTGTTCGTGTGTGTGTTTAAATGCGAGCCAGGATTATGTATTAAGTGTAATATGTGTTTATTATATTACTGAATTTAGTGTCTATTACTGAATTCATTAGTTGTCAGTTATAATAATCAAAATTAACAGAAATAAACATTTTAAATATATCAGTCTGTAATGAATTAATATAATATACAAGTTTCACTTTTTGAATGGAATTACTGAATTAAATCAAGTTTTTCATGATATTCTAATTATATGACCAGCACCTGTATATACTGGATTTTTTATATAAATAACCCATTAAATGGCAGTTTCTGGAGAGTTTTGTGCAAAGAAATGGAGAAATTGAGTCTTACATGACATGTGGAAAACTGCAAGGTTAAGAGCATATACTTTGCATTGTTGTAGTATCAACAGGTATTAGGACATTTAGCATTTACATTACTGTTAATCAGTCATCACTTGATTCCACATTGTATTGCCTTGTTATGATATAGTGACCCTGCCAAATATAATGTGCCACATGAAGAGACAGTGCAGCATATGACAGTAGCAACAGCGGAGAAGATTTGGGTCTGTGGTGACCAGGTCCAGCTCACACACACTTCCTTCTCCCATTCTCTCTCTTTACTACGACAAAACACACACACATATGCTGACTGAATAGATTGCTAGTTTATTTTGAGTAGCCAGCTAGCAGTTCTCTTGGCAGTTTGCTGATAATCTAGCCTGGGAAAACCCAGACCACTTCCGGCAAATTTAGATTTGCTCTGCAAGTGGGTCTGGCAAAGAGCCCATTGAAACCCATTTCCAGTCCGTCGAAATCGCGGCACCAATCAGAAACGTTGGGGCGGGCTTTACACGATGACGACAGAGCAGAGACGGTGACGCAGATTTTGTACATTACAAAGATGGATGCCGCCGTGGAACATCACAACATCACTCGTTCGAATCAGCTATCGCGTCTGTTTCAAGCGATTTAAAATGGTCATTTTCGTTAACACAAACAGAGAATTGCTGAGAGTCTCGAGATGTTTCTCCGTCGCTCCGCATACGTCATGTCATTCATCGCTCTGATTGGTTTTAGATCTATCCGACATCCGTTGGTGACGCCCATGTGGAAATGAATTGTCTATGGAGCTTTGCCAGACCCTTACTCAGTTACAACTGAGAGTGGTCTGGGTTTTCCCAGGCTACTGATAATCCGGTGTCTGAAGTAAAATGATCAAAACATCTCCCGAGAAAAATCGCATGGTCAATGTTGAGTTATATGTTCTCATTAATCATATAATTTATGTTATATTATGCTACCTACTGTTGTATGCCAAAAATGTGCTAGAGTTCATTGTGCGCATGTGTGAACAAACTGAAAAAAAATCCAGTGAATAGATCCAGATCTAAACACATTGATGTGAAATATCACTTTATTCGTGATGCTGTCAGTAAGGGAAGAATACATATTGTGTACTGCCCAACTGAAGACATGGTGGCAGATATTTTGACAAAATCTGTATCAAAAAATTAAAATTCTAAAGTTCAAAGGTTTTCTGTTTGGGAACTAAAAATTTGTGATGACATTGTACATGGGTTAAGATGATGAGAACAAGTGGGGGTGTTGAGTTATATGTTCTCATTAATCATATAATTTATGTTATATTATCCTACCTACTGTTGTATGCCAAAAATGTGCAAGAGTTCATTGTGCGCATGTGTGAACAAACAGGACTTTTATTTTGACTCAAGTTAAGAAGTTTGTATACAGAACGTGTTGCTGCTCCCTCGGGTACTGATGTGATGTTATACCAGTGCGTTGAGATGTAAAACAACAAATAAACAATACTAGGAAGTTATATCTGGATTGTTCTTTAATGGACGGATGACAACAACATATTACATCTAGACATGACGGATAGAAACGAAACCTTAACAGGTTATGGGCCCAGGCATGCCAATGCTACAGGAGGAAGATGGCAGAGGCTAGTCTTCGACGGAGATGAAAATAACTACGAACTATGGGAAGTAAAATTTCTTGGTCATCTGAGAATAATGGGTTTAAAAGAAACTATACTGTCTACCGGGGATGTAGACGAGGAAAAGAATGAGGAGTGCTACGCTGAACTAATCCAGTTTCTCGACGACAAAAGCTTGTCACTGGTGATGCGAGAAGCGGCTGATGACGGCAGGAAAGCTCTGCAAATACTTTGAAGTCACTACGCCAGTCGGGGTAAGCCTAGAATTATCGCCCTATACACTGAACTAACTTCGTTAAAGAAGGAATCTGACGAGACGATAACAGACTACATTATCCGAGCTGAGAAAGCGGTGACTTCCCTAAGAAACGCAAAAGAAGTAATAAGTGACGGACTGATAATAGCTATGATCCTAAAGGGCCTGCCAGATTCCTATAAACCTTTCGCCATCCATACTACACAGAGTAGTGAATAATTGACTTTCACCCAGTTCAAAAGCAAACTAAGAAGCTATGAAGAAACAGAAAAATTTGATGATAAATCCAAATCTGACAATGTGATGAAAGTGCACATAGCATCCGTGACCTGCTACGCATGTGGAAACCGTGGTCATATTGCGCGCGATTGCCGCCAAAAAGGCGTACCTAAGTGGTGCAGCTACCATAGAAGTTCAACACACAGTGATGAGACATGCCGCCGGAGAAAGGACGGGCACAAAGATGAAGCAAAACAGGCTGCAGAAAAACAAAGAGGAAAATGAGAATAAACAAACATTTGTGTTCAAAGTCAGTCAAACATTTCTTCCAGACAATAATACGAAAAATGGACTAAAGGTTGACTGTGGAGCAACATCACACATATTAACAGAGAAGAACAATTTCACGAAATTTGACGAGAGTTTCGACCCAAAGTCACACTACATGGAGCTGGCGGATGGAGCCAGGATGAACAACGTGGCATTAAAGCGGGGCGACGCAGAGGTGTTACTGCTGGACGTGGAAGGGAAACGCGTCAGGATCACTCTAAAGAAGGCCTTGTTCATACCATTGTGGTGGCGATTTTCTGATATTCACTGATCTTTAGTAAAATATAGATGATTCAAAGAATGTCACATGTGTGACTCTCACTTGTTAGTGTGAGAAGATTCTGTTTATGTACCTGGGAAGGCAGAAGGGAGAGGCACTCCAGAGAACAGACGAACAAGGACCTCTGACCTAGATGTCAGAAGGCCATTTGATGCAGGGGGGGCTTAGTGACGAATCTAAACTAGTGTTATGGCTTCCTTGTCTATGGAAAACTACTGAATGGAAGACTACTGGGGGGATGGCTCTGGGGAAGAAGACCTTGGAAGAGCTAGGAGATAAAAGCTGGTTCAGTCTGTCTGGGGGTGTGTCACTCTTCTGCACAGCGTAACAACTGTGTATTAGACTGCTCCTATTCTTGCAAGAATAAATACTTCTAATTTTTATAATTTGACTCTGAGTGTCTCTTACGCAGTGATGTTTGTTTGATGAATTTTTGCCACAACAATTTGGTGTCAGAAGTGGGATTCCTTAGACGTGCCTCCTGGACCTGAGATCGGACGGTGTTTGGCCACCTGGACTGAGTAAGTTCCAGCTCTACCTCGTAAACTTGAGAGAGAGAGGCCGACCGATGTCAGGGCCGGGAGAATCGGACACTGGAATCAAAAGAACTCAAGGTGGCTCAGAACAACATCTCTGGGTAATGTATAATTAAATTCAGTTTAATTGGGGGAAGAGTGAAATTGAACCATATTGGCTGAGAACTGTTTCTGTGGTACGTAATCTGAAATTAATTGAGATCTACGTACAGATCAAGATATTTCAAACAGATACAAGGAAAATAATCTGAAATTAATTGAGGTCTGTGACAGAACAAGATATTTCAAGCAGATAAATAATCTGGAATTAATTGAGAACTGTGACAGACCAAGACATTTCACACAGATAGGGTACCTGAAAATTAATTGTTCCACCACGGAGCAAATTGGTTTTTGGGTGCTGAGGCTAATTAGGGGGAACCAAGACAATCTTAACAGATTTTTGGTGAACCATAATTAAGAGGGCACTAATAGTGCAACCCGTCCGATTTGGGTTAAAAGAAAAATCGGGTTTGTCGGGGACGCCTGACAAATAAAGAGAACGCGCGTAAAAGAGAAATCCACAGAGAACAGATAAGCAGCCAATATGGGGAGGTCTCAAAAGCAAGCTTGCGAAATTTGGTACACCGTTTTGTCAAATGAGATAAAATTAAGGGCAGAAATGTATGATATTGAGCGCCACAAGATTAAAGATGGTGCGGGAATCAGTTGAACAGGGCAGTGAGAAACAGAAAGGTTGTTGTGTCTGCGTTCAACGTGTGTAAAAGTGTGAAAAGACAATGAGTTGTTGGCTTGAAGCAGATAAAAGAGAACGGAGTCGATGTAGAATGTATTGCCATATAGTAAGATTGAATATAACTGATAAAAGGGTTTTAATTTTTCAAGACATTAGATGTCAGAAGATTTTGTTGAAGTAGCAAGCAGCAATAAGGCTGTCTTTGTGAGGATTGAGATTTGAGTAATATGATATTTTGGTTTCTGTAAAAACAGTACAGATAAGTGGGACTGAGACAGTAATGATAATACTTGTTGAATCTGCAGACTAACCTTAACTAACTTTTTTAAATTCTGTGGCTCCTGTCCGAGAAAAACGGCAAAAATCTAAACCTGAACCCTGGTTAAACAGTACCACACAAGAACATAGACGAGTTTGTCGTAGAGCCGAACGGAAGTGGAAAAAAGATAAACTACAAGTATCTTTTGAAATTCTACGTGAATCATTAATTGGGTATCAAAAATCAGTTAAACTGGCAAAATCTCAATATTTTTCGGATATCATTGCAAAAAATTGTCATAAACCTAAAACTCTTTTTACCATTTTAAACTCTGTTTTAAATCCAAATAGTGCTGTTTCTTTGAATGCCTCAGCTGCAGTATGTGAAGATTTTCTCAGGTTTTTCACAGATAAAATAGTTGACATAAGACAGTGTATAGTATCTTCAAATTATGACCTATCTGTCCCGCATCTCTGCACTCCAATTTTTAATGAATTCCAGACAATCTCTTTAAGCTCCTTTCAAGATATAATTAAGCATTTGAAACCCACTACATGCCCACTTGATATTGTTCCCACTCGGTTTTTTCTTGAGGTCTTTGATGTTGTCGGACCAAGTATTTTAGCTATAATAAATAAGTCACTTCTTACAGCAACCGTTCCAAGATATTTTAAACACGCAATTGTTAAACCACTGCTTAAAAAACCTAATCTCGATCCGGCCGTCTTATCTAGTTATAGACCGATCTCAAATTTGGCTTTCATCTCTAAAGCCTTAGAAAAGGTGGTTTTAGTACAATTACAGAGCTTCTTAGAATCAAACAATATATTTGAAAAATTTCAATCTGGTTTCAGGAAGCATCATAGTACGGAGTCTGCACTTTTAAAAGTTTTAAATGATATTTTATTAACTGTAGACTCAGGGGACTCAACGATACTTCTACTTCTAGATTTAAGCGCTGCTTTCGATACCGTCGATCACAAAATTCTTATATCGCGGCTAGAAGAATATGTGGGTATTGAAGGTCGCGCTCTGGACTGGTTCAAATCATATCTCGAAGATAGGACTTTTTCTGTTTGTCTTGATGGTTTTTCTTCATCCAGCTGCGCCCTGATGTTTGGAGTTCCTCAGGGCTCTATTTTGGCTCCTGTTTTGTTCTCACTATATATGCTTCCTTTGGGGTCTATTTTTACCAAGCACAAGCTGTCATTTCATTTGTATGCTGATGACACCCAAATTTATTTGCCCCTGAAGCAAAACGACAAAACAGCTTTGAGATCCTTAGCTGTATGTTTGGCTGATATTAAGTCTTGGCTTTCTTCAAATTTTTTGCACCTTAATGAGAGCAAAACAGAGGTTATGGTTTTTGAGCCTTCAGGCACCTTTAATTATGATTTGGGAGACTTAGTTTGCTATGAAAGATCCTCTACAAAAAATTTGGGTGTCATTTTTGAATCCTCACTCAAATTTGACAAACAGATAAACTCTGTAGTTAGATCTTGTTTTTTCCAACTACGATTGTTATCTAAAACTAAGAGTTTTTTAACCTTTTCTGAGTTTGAGAGAGTGATCCATGCATTTGTGTCATCTCGGCTGGATTATTGTAATTCTCTCTATGTCGGAATTAGTCAATCTAATATAAATCGACTTCAGATGGTTCAGAACGCAGCTGCCAGACTTCTGACTGGTACTCGCAAGTTCGAACATATTACCCCTGTACTGCGCTCCTTGCACTGGTTGCCGGTCCACTACAGAATTGATTTTAAAATTTTACTTTTTGTTTTTAAAGCTTTGAATGGTTCAGCCCCTACTTATCTTTGCGACCTTGTGAACACAAAAACCTCTGTTAGATCTCTGAGATCCTCTGAACAAAAATTACTGACGGTCCCTAGATCTAGATTAAAGCTGCGAGGTGACCGGGCTTTTTCTGTTGTTGGGCCAAAGTTGTGGAACAGTCTCCCGGTCTCCCTCAGATCAGTTTCATCAGAAGCTGAATTTAAATCTAAGCTAAAAACATATCTTTTTTCTCAGGCATATAACTGTTCCTAGACTTTTTAGACCTTTTATCAGTGTTCTGATTTACTTATTCTCTCTTTTTGCATTGCGGTCTTTATTATATTTATGTATGTATGTATGTGTTATGCATGTTTTTGTGTATAGGTGTGTACTGTGTGTATATGCGCATGTATGTATATTTGTGCATGTGTACATGTATATGTGTATATATGCATATGTGTATATCACTTATTTTATACCTTTTTTAGTATGACATTGTACAGCACAGTGGTCAACTATCGTTGTTTTTACTGTGCTTTATAAATAAACTTTGATTTGATTTGATTTGATTTAACCATTTTGAGAAGTAAACAACTGTAGAAAATGTATGTTATGAAAATAACATTTGTGATAAAATGTATGGAACTATTTATGAACGCCTGTTAAGTCAGATTAAGAAATGGTATGAAAAGTGAGGTTCAGATTAAAAATAATAATAAGGTATTGAGTATGATTAACAGGGATTAACATGATATAAAGATAATGAATGTTTCATTAAGCAAAATGGGGAACAATTCTATATTTTAGTGGTAAAATAAAAAGTGAAATTATGTTTATTTTTAGTTTGACAACCATAGTGTCTTTTGAACCTAAAGACTCCAGCTATGCTGGGAGTACAGCAACAGCGCGTGCTTATTCAGCCCGGCTTCCGGATGTTAAATGTGTACTTGCTATTGTAATCAGTGTTGTTGATGATAATACCGAATTAGAGAGATGTAAAGACATATTTTGGAATTCAATAATGTAAAATGTCGGATATTTTGTTTGATATTAAGTCATTGAGGGAAAAAGACATAGTCTGTTTTATAAAGGAAATTATGGGTCGGGGATAATTTCCCTGGACAAGTTAAAGTTAAACAGAAACTTTGTGAAAACAACTTAGAAACAATTTATGCATTTCCATGCAGTTTATGAAAATGAATGTTCTGCCAATAATAATGATGAAGATTATGATTTGGCTAGTGATTGAATCCACCACTGGTGGACTGTTAGAAGAATACAGAGAACTGCTTATCAGCTCTGTTTACATTCCTGATTGGGACACACTGCTTCAAGTGTGTGCAGTAAGTTGGAGCTGGTAGAAGGGGACAGAGAGATCGAACTATAGGCAAGGGGACAGAGAATGTTTTAATTGTGGTCAGTGGGGTCATTTAGCAGTAACTGTAAATGCCCACTCAGAAAGGTGGAAAAGAAAGTGGATGGAATGTGAAAGTGACGTGTATTAATGTGGGTTTGAAAGTAGAACAGGATTTGAAGACGATATTAAAGTTTTCGTCTGAGAAAGAACTAAGAATGTGAATGCAGGGCTAAGGAAAGTGAAAAGTGCAAGTAAATGAAAAGAAAGTTGAAAAGAAAGTTGATAGATGGAAGTCGTAAGTAGATTGAAAGAGAAAAGAAAGTTGAAAGAAAGATTTAAGTTGTAAGGAAATCCTTTTAAAAAAAAGGAAAATAACTAAAGTACCAGTAAATGTAAAATTACAGATAAGGAAAATATTTGTAAAAGTAAAGGTAACTAAAAAGATGATTGTCTTTTAATGAAACGTTATTGAGAACTAGAATAACTATTTGTATTTAAGATCAAATAATCAGAAGCAGTAGCACTGGGTTTAACAGTTGCTAAATGTAAAAATGTGTAGAAATGGATCTGATTAAACACACAGTTGACCATGAAGGAACTAGAAGCTGATGTTTTGGTTTCAAAAGATAAGCTTGGGACTTGACTGAAACTGCCAGTATGACAGTCTCAATATGAGTGGAAATTTTTAATGTCGAAATTTCCTGATATAAGAGTAAAAGACAACTATAAAATTATTTTTATATTGAAAACGTATGTAATTGCTGGCAAAGGTGCCTTAAACTGGGCTAGAATTAAAAGATAAAGTAGATAAAGGTGAGAATGTTTAGTATGAGAAACAGTGTACCAAGTCCTGAAGGCCTCAGAGTCTCTCTCTCATTCAATGTCAGAAGGCTGTTATCTTAGCCTGTCGTGACAATAAGCTATTTATAGTAAAGCACAGTGTTTCAGTTGAAAATTATAGCATAATGAGATGTTAAAAGAAATCATGTTAAAGGAAATCATTGCCATTCAGAGGGCAATTTGTACTTAAATATTTTAGATTTGTAAAACTGAATGACTTTAAAGGAGTCTTTAAAATAATAATGTAGACCTGAATGACAGAAGTGACATTTTTGTACTTGTTATTTTAGGACCAGTAATGTATTTGTCTGATCTTAGCCTTCACCATGACACAGGACCTATGACCATGGCTATAGATGTACACTGAATAGACGGATATGAATAAAGTTCACTGAGATTTTGTTGATTCGGACAGGTCTAACAGATTTGAGTGATTAAATACTGTTGTTATTAACCTGTCTCCCTTAACACTATAGGTGACTCTTAAATGTGCCTTTCCTAAGCTCCAGAAAACAGCTGAGTTCTGTTGAAGAAAACTTGTGTGATGTGGAAAAGCGGGTCACCAGTGGGTACGAGTGGCCTACCCAACGACGGGGAAGATCTTCCTGGCCAGGGGACTATACCTAAGGCAGGGTGGTTACGCAATAACACTGGGCATCTCCGCATGGAGGGGTTCAAATGTGAGAAAGGTATGAGAGTTGAGCGCTGATTACTAGAGGCCACTGGGGTCAGCAGAGCATTTGGATGTAAGATTCGCTGTGATGAGTTACTGCGTTCTGAACTCAAAAAAATGTGAGTTCCTCTATACCACTCAACAGAAAAAAACCCGCAAATCACTGTATGGCTTGTTTTCAATTGTGACAAGTCTGATGGAAATTATAGATAAAGAGCTAATGTGAATGTGCTTTCAAGAGCCAGCTGAGACCATGGGGTGATTGTCATTATTTGTTGGGGAGACAGTAACATAACTTATTAATTTATATCAGGAACATGTTGGTTGCCTTATGGGCAAGGAAAATTATAGAAGTTGATTTTGAACTAATATGTCTATAAGATGGTTTTAACTCCTGAAGATCATTAGACATGGCGGTGGCTAAAGATTAAGACAGTTTTTGTAGAGTTTGGATAACAAAGGTTAGGTGAATTGAGAATTTATACAAGTATTCAAACTAAAGATAATCTTAGAAATGCTCATAGCATAATGTATTTTATGATTATTGTAATGGTTCTAATTTGAGTTAAACATTTGTATATTAACATTTGTGAACTATTAAGGGTTCTAGACTATGATTAACTAAGTTTCAGTCTTCGGAGGCTGTTGAAAAGATTATTTGTGTATAGTGAGAGAGCCAGCATGAGGGGATTGGTACTCTGTCTGTCTTTCTGTTATCAGGCCTGGTAAGGCAAGCTTAAACAAAATAATGATAATGAACCAAAACAACGCAGTTGACTTTTCTAAAGACAAATGAATAATGAACAGATAGAATTTGAAACTGTTTGAAAGGCCATGTAAAATTATATAAAAGCTACAGGAAAATGTGAAGTTTAAATCTTATTTAAACCTTAAATATGGGGGCGCTGCTGAGCTCTAATGGAGTAGGACGTGAGTTTGGAAGCTCCTGCCGATTTTAATTAACATTGTAATTCTTCTGCGCTTTTTCGACACATATTTAGGACAGTCGTACTCCGCTGAATTTTTTTTTGGTAGGAAGACTAACTCTGGACTGTGTAAGATGGCTGGAAAGAACTCTAAAACTCGCAAAACTATTCAGACGCAACTGCGGCCTAGTCCTCAAAGTGCGTCCACGCCCTCGAGTGGCTCATCTGTTGCTTCAGAGGGCACGGGCGCGAGCGCGTGCGCCTCGACGCATGCTAACCTTGACATCGCTGCACTCAAGCTCGAGTTGTTGGCCTCGGTGAGGAAAGATATTGCTGATATTTTTAAAAAGGAACTCCAGGATACACTCGGGGATGCTCTGCCTACTATTAAGCTTGACCTGCAAGCGGTAAAGTCACAGCTGGCGATTGATAAAGCTGCTACCGAGGCTACCATGTCCAAGTTAAAAGGTACGGTTGGAGAAATGGAGCACGCACTCACTGAGTGCTCCGATGACATCGCCGAGATGAAAACTACTATTGAGCGCCTCACAACTAACGTAGCCATGCTGGAAAATAAGTGTGAAGACTTGGAGTCCAGATCACGGCGCAACAACGTTAGGATAGTGGGAGTAGCGGAGGGTCCTGACACCAGTTCCACTGCAGCTGTAGCCGCCTTGCTGAAGGAAGCGTTCAACCTGGAAAAGGAGCCGCTTTTGGACCGGTCCCACCGGACCCTCCAACCTAAACCCAAGCCTGGTGATCGTCCACGAGCCATTGTGTGTAGGTTTCATTATCACAGTGACTGTATGGACATTTTGCGCCGCGCGAGAGAGCTCCGACAGATAAAAGTTAGAGGCGCGACCGTCTCAGTCTTCCCTGACCACACCGCCAAGATAGCTCGGGCTCGGGCTGCATTCAACGAGGTCAGACGCCAACTTCGTGGCATTGACGGTGCGCGTTATGGTCTGTTTCATCCAGCGCGACTTCGCATCACATACAACGGTGTCGAGAAGGATTTCGTTTCTGCGGAGGAAGCCAGCGACTTTGTCAAAACTTTGGTTCCTGGGTGAGCTCCAATAGCTTTTCAGAGTTCTACTCCAGTCCTATTTCTCTGTTTATTCAGTATGTTTTTCTGGCTTGCTACACTTACTAAATTAGTGTCATTATTGTTTGTTTGTAGAAGGTAATTTTTATTTTATTTATATTTATTTTTCTCAATCTTACTGGATTTTTGTTATTAAGATTATACCATATTTTGTATTTTCTCATTTTATGCCTTCTGCACCCATTTGCGCAAGACTGATTACCTACTATTATTTGTTAATTTGTATTTTCAAGTGCTTTAGTGTATTCATGCGCATATTTGTTTAATTAATGCTGAGGTCGGCGGGAGTTTTTTTTTTTTTTTTTTTTTCTCTTTCTCTCTCGCTTTTGTTTGCTCGGCATGGTCTCCGGGTTGTTCAACATTATTGTGGACAACTTTTGCTTATTGTGGGAAACACTGCTGTCTCCTTTGTTCTTTAGTTATATGGGGACTTTGGGTGTATTTGTGTTTAGGGGATTGTTGGGAGGGGGGGAGGGCGTTTCGTCTCGGCTCTGTATGACCATTTTAAAATTTTATTCAGATGGTTAATGACAATATACATCCCAGCATTGCTGGGTCAGGCACACCTCTTAGATTCATCAGTTGGAATATAAGAGGTATGGGTAATCCTGTTAAGAGATCCAAGGTTTTTGCGCACCTGAAACGTTTAAACTCTGATTTAGTATTTTTGCAGGAGACTCACCTTCGTGTTAAAGATCAGTGTAGGTTACATTGCCCTTGGGTAGGCCAAGTCTTCCACTCAAACTTTAATTCGAAAGCTAGGGGTGTCGCCATTTTAATTAACAAAAAAGTTCAGTTCTCATCTACTGATGTTATTGCTGACAGGAATGGCAGATATCTCATGGTTGCTGGGACCCTGTTGCAAAAAAAAGGTTTTGTTGGTAAATGTATACGCCCCGAACTTCGATGATGTTGAATTCGCTAATAGATTTCTGAGTAACATCCCCTTCTTGAATACACACTTGCTGATCCTTGGTGGGGATTTTAATTGTGTTTTTGACCCAATCCTGGATCGGTCTAATCCTCGAAATCTGACTCTATCTGCTATGTCTAAAGCATTCTCTGATTTTATGGAACAGAATAGTCTTATTGATCCATGGAGATCCCGTAACCCCTCTATTAAAAATTTTTCTTTCTTTTCCCAGGTGCACCATTCTTATTCTAGGATTGATTATTTTTTTATTGATAGTACACTTAATTCATGTGTTAATTCTTCTGACTATTTAGGTATTGTAATATCAGACCATTCACCTTTATTATTAGATATTCAACTTTCTAATTATAAACCTAGCCCACCACTTTGGAGATTTAACTCTCTCCTTTTGGCAGACAAAGAATTTTGTGAACTAATTTCAAACTCTATTGATGAGTTCTTGTCTTTCAATCATAATGACTCCTCTTCGTATTCATTGCTGTGGGAGACACTTAAATGTTACCTGAGAGGTCAAATTATTTCTTACTCTGCTCTTTCTAAAAAAAAGATTAATGCTAAGCTTAATGCACTTACATTTGTGATTGGTAACCTTGATCAGAGATATGCACTGAATCCTTCTCCAGAACTACTTAAGCAGCGTCTCGATTTGCAAGCAGAATTTGATCTTATCTCAACTAAAGAGGCAGAACGCTTGCTACTATGCAGCCGTGGCTCTTACTATGAACATGGTGATAAGGCAAGTCGTTTACTGGCACATCAGTTACGTCGACAGGCCACTTCCCGCTTGATACCTACTATTAAAAACACTTGTGACACTATTACTGCAGACCCCTTAGAGATTAATGCTACTTTTAAATCATTTTACTCTTTATTATATAAATCAGAATTTCCTACAGATAATACTAAAATGAATACATTTCTTCAGAATATGTCGAACCCCGTCATTGATTCTATTACTGCCACGCAAATGGACTCTCCATTCTCTCTTGAAGAAGTATTAAATGCAATTAATGTCATGCAATCTAATAAAGCCCCAGGTCCTGACGGGTTTCCGATTGAATTCTTTAAAAAATTTATTGGCAAATTGGCTCCATTACTTTTATCCGTATTCACTGAATCCCTGGAAAGTGGTTCTTTACCACCAACCATGACACAAGCCACTATTGCTCTCCTTCTCAAAAAGGACAAAGATTCAACCTCCTGTGGGTCTTACAGACCATTGTCTTTGCTTAATGCTGACGTTAAAGTATTGGCTAAAGTAATCGCATCCCGCTTAGAGAATGTGCTTCCTCATATTATATCCGAAGAGCAGAATGGTTTTATAAAGGGACGTCAATTGTTTTTTAATACCCGTACACTTTTCAATATAATTTACTCAAAACACTCAACTGTACTTCCTGAGCTTGTGATTTCTTTGGACGCCGAAAAGGCATTCGATAGGGTAGAGTGGGAGTACTTGTTTGCAGTTTTAAAAAAATTTGGATTTGGTGAAAATTTTATTTCTTGGATTCGCCTCCTCTATTCATCTCCTAAGGCCAGTGTTCATACTAATGATGTTTATTCTGATTATTTTACCCTTGAACGTGGAACTCGCCAAGGGTGTCCTTTGTCACCTTTGCTTTTTGCTATTGCTATTGAGCCTCTGTCAATTACATTAAGATCTTCCCCTTTATTCAAAGGAATCACCCGTAATAGTATTGAATATAAACTATCATTATATGCGGATGATTTGTTATTGTATATATCTGATCCTTCACTTTCTATCCCTGCTGTTTTAAGTATTCTGGAGAACTTCAGCTCTTTTTCAGGTTATAAATTAAATTTGGAGAAAAGTGAGTGTTTTCCCATTAATACTGCAGCATGTCATATGCAACAGTCAGATTTGCCTTTTCGATTTAGTCCATCAGGGTTCAAATACCTCGGTGTCAACGTGACTCGTTCTTTGTCTAGCCTTGCTTCTGCGAATTTCACTCCCCTTATCTCTATGACTACAACCAATATTCGAAGATGGGCTAACCTCCCCCTTTCATTAATCGGCAAGATTAATGTTGTTAAAATGAATATTTTACCAAAATTTCTATTTTTATTTCAGTCAATTCCTCTTTTTCTGCCAAAACATTTTTTTGACTCACTTGATAAGATAATTTGTTCTTTTATCTGGGGTGGAAAACCACCTAGGATTCGTAAAACTCTACTGCAGAGATGCAGAATTAGTGGAGGACTAGCATTACCTAATTTTTTGAATTACTATTGGGCGGCTCACATTCATAAACTCTGCTACTGGTTAAAATCCCCTGGATCCTCTTGGTGTAAATTGGAACTATCATCTTGTAGGGGATCTTCTGTACCTGCTTTACTTTATACCTCTTTACCCACAAAACCTTCTCTATATACCGATAATCAAGTGGTTCTTAACACGCTCAAAATCTGGTATCAATTTAGACGACACTTTAAATTTGTAGATGGTTCTTCCTTGGGTCCTGTTAATTACAACCACTTATTTCTTCCATCACTTTCGGATTCGACATTTTCACTGTGGCATGACAAGGGTATTACACAATTTAGGGATTTATATGTAGATGGTGTCTTTGACAGTTTTACCAATTTGTCTTCTCGCTATGAACTCCCTGTTAGTCATCTGTTTCGCTATTTTCAAACTCGCAATTTTGTGGCTAAGTGTTTCCCTAATTTCCCCTCTTTACCTCCAGAGCAATACTGGGAAACCATGCTTTCATTTGTCCCTCATAACAGAGGAATCATTTCTAAGCTTTATGACATCATCTTAGCTTTTAGCGACGATTCAAATGACAAACTTAAGTGTACATGGGAAAGGGAACTGGGAATACAAATACAGGAGGAGTCTTGGGAACAGGCTATAGAGAGGATACGTTCTACCACGACTTGTGCTCGTCTTGGACTTATTCAATTTAAGGTCTTACATAGGGTACATTTCTCTAAGCTTAGACTTTCTGAAATATATCCGGATGTTGAAGACAAATGCGATAAATGTCATGGCTCACCTTGTCATCTTAGCCACATGTTTTTTTTTTGTCCTGATTTGAAAGATTTTTGGTTGGGTTATTTTCATATTATGTCCTCGGTGCTTGGGATAAATCTCCAACCTTGTCCTCTGATTGCTATATTTGGAATTCCTGACCCCTCACTTGCACTTAACCCTACACAAAAGGACATCATAGCTTTTACATCCTTGCTAGCAAGACGCTCTTTATTGTTACACTGGGAAGTCTGCTAAATACCCTTCAATCTCCCGATGGCTCAGAGACGTCATGTATTTTTTAAAACTTGAGAAAATTAAATACACGTTGAGAGGAAGTACAGTCAAATTTTTCCATAAATGGCAACCTTTTATTTCCTATTTCACTGATTTAAGGGTACTACCCAACTGAATGTGTGTCTGTTTTTGTTTTGTTGTACTGTTTGTATTGCTTAACCAGTAATATGTGGGGTTGGTCGTGGTGTGCCGAGTGGGTGGGGGGTTGTTCATTGTTTATTACGTGGTACTCTGTGATCCATTGTATTTATTTTCTCCCATATCTTTATTGGTGTTTTTGTTTTTGATTACTCATGTGTATGCACGCGCATGTATGGGCATTTATATATATATATATATATATATATATATATATATATATATATATAATATATTTCATAGGTATGTTTTATATGCGGGTATATGTTTCCATTTATATATTCATGTATGTTTAAAGAGGGAGGTAAAAAAAAAAAAAAAAAAGGATAAATTGTATCTGCGAATGGAAGTACTGTATTGTTTTGCTTTTTCCAATAAAAAAAAAAAAAAAAAAAAAAAAAAAAACCTTAAATATTATACTTTTAGAGTTAATATAAAAAAGCGAACATAGGAAATGAGCAGTTAACATATGTGTGTCTAGCATGAGTGTGTGTGATGGTGACAGCACTTTATGTCTTGTAGGTTAGTTTAGGGCAGCTATTCCGCCTGAATAGTGAGTATATTGTGTCTTTAACCTCTGGAGCGTGTTTTATCATTACAGATGGGTTAAGGCAAGTGACAAATTGTAAAGAAGGCAAATGCTGAGTGAATCTGATGAGAAGATGATAGAGAACATGGGACGAGCTTTAAGTTGATTGGTCATCACGCTCCGTCTGGTAGAAATTACTTTTGTCATTTATGATGTGGATTTTAATTACTTTTGGATAAGTTTAGGTATTTATATAAATTGGAATTGTGGAGTTGTGGATCGCCGTCCATCGTGGGTTGAAATAAAAGAAGATGTTATAGATTTGACGGCAACAACAAGTCAATATCAAATTATGCAGAGAGCCATTTATGATTATCGTAAACAGGAGGAGAATGTTTTTTTGACTGACATTGACCAAGTCTGTACAGCACGACCTGACGACTTTTAAAAATGGTTGCGAGACAAAACAACAGGCCTGAAAAGCAGGATACGCAGTGAGACTGAGGGCCGTTGCCCTTCAAATACTTCGATAAGAAAATTTGATTGTGGCTTTAAGTGAAGAATGTAATATTTTGTTTCAGAGGCAGAGAAAGATGTCTGGAGGAAATTTGTCTGAAGGACAACGTTTGGGTTAGTGTTGAGGGTAAACTTTATCCAAGACACTATGTTAAATGTTATGTTAAATTGATGATCGAGTTGTGTCGGCCATCAAAAGGGGGATGGTTGCCAATTGCCAAATATGGTTTATTAAGGGGTAATTGGGTAAAAGCCCTGAAAGAAGCCATTCTTCTGCCAAACAAAATTGCTGTCTGGATTGTTTCAACAGGAAACGCCTGGACATCGAAGTGGCAGCACGTACTTTACTATCTGACAATAACCTCGAAATTTGTTTTTCTTTACAGAGAGCATGCAGGATTGGGAGACAATAATGGCTATGGATGAATTTTGCTAACTGTCCTGGCCTGGGTTATTATTGCATAACCAAAAATGTTCCTTTTGCAGAATGTCAGGATGGATTGCATCAAGTTATTCTGATAATTTTGTTATTCATGGGATTTTGAGGATTTTATCTGATTATATTGAAATAGGCCTTAGTATTGATATTGGTAAATGACAAATGATTTGATTGGTTACTGATTCATTAGTCTGTTCCATTGGTGAAAATTACAGTCTATCTGAATGATGATGGGGATGAACAAAATTATGCAGATGATTCAAGTAGAGATTACAGTTAAATGTGTTGATGTGTGATTGATATGTAAAGGAGGTTTTTTTATTTTTAATGCTTTTACCATTTGCATTTTATTGCATTGTTTGTTTTCCTACTGTGATATAACTATTTATTCCTTACTAGTGTGACTGAGGGTTCGAAGTTTCGAGAGCGCGAAAACAGAGATTTTCCGTTCAGCCCGGCATTAGTAAACATGTTTACTTGCTTGCTAAAATAATTATGGAGTTTTCCCCCCACAAAAACAGCCTTATGCTTCTTCATTCTAAACTTTTTCTTCACAGGTTCAAGGAGAGTGATTTTTATGATGTGATGTAATGACTTGAACTTGCATTTATTATAACTATTATTATTACTATTATTACAAATGTTTGATTTATCAGAGATCAGAGAATGATAAACAGAGAGGAGTTGTGGTGGCGATTTTATGATATTCACTGATCTTTAGTAAAATACAGATGATTCAAAGAATGTCACATGTGTGACTCTCACTTGTTAGTGTGAGAAGATTCTGTTTATGTACCTGGGAAGGCAGAAGGGAGAGGCACTCCAGAGAACAGACGAACAAGGACCTCTGACCTAGATGTCAGAAGGCCATTTGATGCAGGGGGGGCTTAGTGACGAATCTAAACTAGTGTTATGGCTTCCTTGTCTATGGAAAACTACTGAATGGAAGACTACTGGGGGGATGGCTCTGGGGAAGAAGACCTTGGAAGAGCTATGAGATAAAAGCTGGTTCAGTCTGTCTGGGGGTGTGTCACTCTTCTGCACAGCGTAACAACTGTGTATTAGACTGCTCCTATTCTTGCAAGAATAAATACTTCTATTTTATAATTTGACTCTGAGTGTCTCTTACGCAGTGATGTTTGTTTGATGAATTTTTGCCACAACACCATCATACCCACAGAGCATCATCTCCGTTCAAGCTGCTACAACAGATGGGGCCAGGGTGATCTTCCAGGAAGGACAGAATGAACTGATAAGCAAGGATGGGGATGTGTTCCGCATAGAAGAGCATGAGAGACTGTACTATCTGAAAACGGTAAATAACAACAAACATTGTGTTGATGCATCAGTTACTGATATGATGTCCAGGGACAAAGTAAGTAAAGACTCTAACTTGTGATGTTAAAACATGGCATGAGATCATGGGACATTCTAATGTTAGTGATGCGTTGAAATTACCTGAAGTGGTAGAGGGTATGGAAATCACAGGGAATACCAAACTAGACTGTAATGTTTGTACTGAGGGAAAGTTCATCAATAGCAGAAATAGGAAAACTGACACAAAAGCTGGCGAGGCCCTAGAGTTGGTACACACTGACTTAGCAGGTCCCATTGAACCAACTTCTCAAGATGGATATAAGTATGCAATTTCATTCACAGATGATTTTTCAGGGGCAGTATCTGTTTACTTCTAGAAAAAGAGTGACACTACTCAAGCGACAGAGAAGTTCCTTGCAGACAGTGCACCATACGGTAGAGTCAAATGCATAAGATCAGACAATGGCACAGAATACACAGGCAATGCATTTTAGGGTTCGACCGATATGGATTTTTTAGTGCCGATGCCGATACCGATTTTTTTTTTTTTAGCCGATGGCCGATATGGGCTGCCAATTTTCTTGAGCCGATATTTGGAGCCGATACTGCTTTTGCTCCCTCAATTTACATCATAAAATTGACACAATTATCATGATGATAACAAATGTTACAAGTCTCAATTTAAAAAAGGAACATTTATTGAACTTAAAAAAAACTATTTAACAAATAGTAAAAACAGGTGAGGGTAACCTGTGCTAACCCAATAATAAAAAAAAAGAGTTCAGTGCTGAAAATACGTATTTAAGCATAATTAAAATGAGTAATAGCTAAATTTGTTACTGTAGCCTATTGTTTATTAATCTTTGTTAATAAAAATACAGCTGTTCATTTGTTCATGTTATCCACAGTGCATTAGGCTAACTAATGTTAACAAATACAACTTTTGATTTAATAAGGATACTATAAATGGTGAAATTAACATGAACAAAGATTAATAAATGCTGTAGAAGTGCAGTTTAATAATAACTAATGTAGTTAACTAGAGTTTAATAAATTTAACTTTATTGTAAAGTATTTGTCATAGCCTACACTGATTCAGACGTCTGGTGAGTTCAGTGTTGGATAGATCAGTTGTTTTAACCATTCATAAAAGGAATTGGTTCAAAGGAGTCATTAGTGCCTGTGGACGCCTGTCTGTAAATAAGGCCGGGAAAAAAATATCGGCGAACGCAGCAGCCGTGTATCGGCCGATGACGATACACGTAAAAACCGCAAATATCGGCCCGCTGTATCGGCCGGCCGATATATCGGTCGATCACTAATGCATTTCAGTCACTTTTACGAGAAAAAAAAGACATAATACATCATCTCCAGTTTCCCTATCGGGATTAATAAAGTTGTTCAATTCATTAGGGCTGCACAAAAAAATTACATTGCGATATTTTTTCCCCCAACGATATATATTGCGATATTGAGAGCCATAACTCCAAGGCTAATAATTACCATTCCATGATATTAACAATTTCACTAATAAGCAAGCTTCATTACAAGTGACAAAAAGGTCACTTAATATTTTATTCCAAAATTAGAACATTTCTGTAAACACAAAACCAGAACACATTTTTAAATAAAACAGCAGCTTTACACCAACCCCCTGATTGGTTTACAACAATATAACTTAAAATAAATAGATTTTTTATAAAACAAAAGCATTTTGGTTCACAATCTTTTAAGTCAACTTTTCTTAGCCAAAGTGCCAAAGTAAAAGAGTTGGTCATCATAATCATATGAAATAAACAAAATGATATAAAACTTTAATATATTTTTAGGGCTACGTCTGCCTCCAATCAGGGCGTACATGGACGACATGACGACAATAACAACAACAAAAGCATGCACCAAACGCCTGTTGGAAAAACTCCAGGAAACATCAAATGGGCAAGAATGGAGATTAAACCCAACAAATCCCGCAGTATCTCAATTGTCAAGGGCCAGCTTACCAATGAGAGGTTCCAGGTCAACAACGAGCCAATACCAACAGTTCTGGAGAAGCCCATCAAAAGCCTCGGCCGCTGGTATAGCGCAGAACTCAAAGACTCGGAGCAGGTGGAGCAACTCAGGCAGGATACAATCAGCGGCCTCAAGAAGATGTGCCAAATGTGCCAAAACAAGGCTGGAAATGACTCTTACAGAATCCCGGGATCCAGTCGTCAGAGGTGCTGCTCCTACCCTAGCAACGGGGAGGAAATGGAAGCCGTCGGCAACAGTAGCGGCGGCAAAGGCTGCCCTCAGACACCGGGATATAGTGGGGCATGTCCAACATGGCAGAGGGGGCCTTGGATTGGAAGCAGCAACACCCACATGGCAAAAGGCCACTCCAACCGAACGGCGGCACATGGTGGTGGAGGAGGTGCGCCACCAAGAGGAAGCAGCCAGGTGTGCCAAGGCTGTCTCCCAAGCCCAGCAAGGCCGCTGGATGAAGTGGGATGGCGTGGAGAGGAGAAAAATCACATGGAGTGAGATGTGGGGCATGGAGGCTAATAGGCTAAGTTTCATCATCAGAGCCACTTACGATGTCCTGCCCTCCCCAACCAACCTACATCTCTGGTATGGAGAGGACATAGTATGTCCCCTGTGTGCAGCCCCAGCAAACCTCAAACACATCCTGGTGGGTTGTAAGACCAGCCTAACTCAAGGAAGGTACACCTGGCGCCACAACCAAGTGCTGAGGTGCTTGGCTGCCGAACTTGAGAACAAGAGGGTAACCACCAACGCCACGCCACTAAATGCCCAGACTACCATCCCACGGAGAACAACCTTCATGCGGGAAGGGGAGAAACAGTGGACTAAGCCATCACTCCCAAACTCTAGCCCACTGGACGCAGCCCGGGATTGGGAAATGCGAGTAGACCTTAACCAGAGGCTCAACTTCCCACCCGAAATTGCAGCAACCAACCTGCGCCCAGACCTTGTCCTCTGGTCCATGTCCTGCCGGCGTGTCTTCATTGTTGAAATGACTGTCCCATGGGAGGATGCCATCGACGAGGCATTCGAACGGAAGAGGCTGCGTTATGCCAACTTAGCAGCTGAAGCAGAGGGGCGGGGCTGGAATGTGAAGGTGTGGCCAGTGGAGGTGGGATGCAGAGGTTTTGTGGCCAGCTCGACCACAAGGCTCTTGAAGGAAGTAGGGATCAGAGGGCAGTCCCAACGGAGGGCAATCAAAGAACTTGCCACTGCAGCGGAACGGAGCAGTCACTGGCTGTGGCTGAAACGTAGGGAAGCAACATTGGCTGCCAAATGATCGCATGGTACCACCACCGTGCGACACACACCCGGGTCTGATCAACCCGTGGTGGGCCAACCCCGGCGGAGGGTGTCTTGTGATAAGTGGCCGAAACACCCAATGAGGTCGGGCACACAACTGAAGATGTGTCGCACTGGTGGCACCATGGGTTCTGTGCCAAATTTCACCCCACCCAAGATGACATCTCCACTCAATTTTTGTGCTGAAAGTTAGGGATCTTTAACAACCAGTCCTATTAAGAATCATGATATCTGGTGTCAAAACCAGTGACTGCTGCGAAAGGGCAGCTGACAACCCGGGAAAGACCTGGTGACGGCCTGAAGAGACTGCTGGCAGGAGGGAACAGACCCCAATGGGGCTGGCATGGGTTAGCTACCCGTGTTAGCAGGATCCTTGCACTACATAGTGGCTTGGATCCACCCAACTATGGCTACAAAAAGTTCAAAAGAAAAAATACCCCTTGAGTCTGCGAGAGCGGGGGCGGAAGATGACTCGTCGGTGGATCACACGGTAACAGACCCTGGAATGGAAACGACAATGAATCAAATGTTCAGCACAGGAATTGATGGAGTAACAGCACTGGCAGGACACAAGCTTCAAAGCTGCATCTGTGGCTGGAAAAAGATAACATCAGAAAAGGGTCTTAAGATCCACCAGGGCAGGAAAAAGTGCCTGAGAGAGCCTAGCAAGGGGCCTCGCATTGACCACTACTTCTTCAGAGGTAGGGCAAATCAGTCGAGTGAAGCTCAGTGGCAGGATATTCACCACAGTCCACAGGGTATCAGAACCCCAGACGAAGCTCAACCAAGCACAGAACCACCAACGGACATGTGTCCAGAGCCCATCCAGCCACAGACAGCAGTAGAGAGGAAGATGAATGGAAGGAAGCCTCAAATATTGTGGCCTAAATCCTGCCAGAAAAAGGAGTGGGAAACCACAGACACAGACCTCGTCCATCTTTTAGAAGGTCTGAAAGGGTGTGTGGAAAGAAAGCTGGACAAAATCGGAGAGATCATTTACAGCTATGGAGCAGTGAGATTTGGGGTGAAAAGTACAACACCAAACCTTGGGACCTAGAAGAACCCATCAGTCAAGCTCAAGGTAAGGAGACAACAAGAGATTGAGCGACTGGTGAAAGAAAGAAGGAACCTGAGAAAACAGTGGAGGAAGGTCACAGAAGAGGAAAGGAAAGGTCTGGAGGCACTACAGGGTGACATCAAGCAGAGTATTGCAACACTGCGAAGAGCAGAATGCCTTAGAAAGCAACATAAGAAGAAGGAGCGAATGAGGACTGCCTTCTACAGAGATCCCTACAAGTTTGTCAAAGACCTCTTTGTCAAGGAGGAAAACTGGGTCCCTCAAAGTACCCTTAAGGGAACTAGAGAAGCACCTTAGGAAGACCTACTCTGACAATCAGAGGCATGTGCCAGCCAGCATCCCGGATGATATGCCGCCAATTCAACCACCCGAGCACCAGCTGGAAACAAGACCTCCTACTTGGAGCGAAGTGGAGAGTACAGTAAAGCGGGCAAGAACAGCTTCAGCCCCTGGGCCCAATGGCGTTCCATATAGGCTCTATAAGAACGCGCCAGGTGTCTTGAAGTACCTCTGGAAGCTCATGAAAGTGGCATGGGAAAAAGAAATTATACCAAAGGCATGGCGACGGGCAGGAGGAATCCTGATTCCCAAAGAAAAGAATTCCTCAACCATCGATCAGTTCCGCCAGATCAGCCTACTGAATGTGGAAGGAAAGATATTTTTCAGTGTTGTGGCCCAGAGGCTTTCTGCGTTCTTGCAGAAGAACAACTTTGTCAACACCTCAGTGCAGAAGGCAGGGATAAGTGGATTCTCAGGATGCCTGGAGCACACAAATGTCATCTGGCACCAGATACAGACAGCCAGGAGGGAGAAGAAAGACCTACATGTGGTTTTCTTGGATCTTGCCAACGCCTTTGGGTCAGTGCCGCATGAAGTTCTGTGGACTGCGTTCAAGTTCTTCCAAGTCCCAGAGGGTATCACAAGGCTGGTCAAAGCCTATTTCCAGGACCTTCAATTCTGTGTGACAGCACAGACCAGTACAACTGCCTGGCAGCACCTCGAGATAGTGCAGCCCGCCATTATGCCTATCTCTCCACTGGCATTTACCATGGCGATGGAGCTCATTATTCGAGCATCCCGATGGGTGGTAGGAGGGGAGCGGTTGAAGAGCAGGCTACGTCTGCCTCGAATTAGGGCGTACATGGACGACATGACGACAATAACAACAACAAAAGCATGCACCAAACGCCTGTTGGAAAAACTCCAGGGAAACATCAAATGGGCAAGAATGGAGATTAAACCCAGCAAATCCCGCAGTATCTCAATTGTCAAGGGCCATCTTACCAATGAGAGGTTCCAGGTCAACAACGAGCCAATACCAACAGTTCTGGAGAAGCCCATCAAAAGCCTCGGCCGCTGGTATAGCGCAGAACTCAAAGACTCGGAGCAGGTGGAGCAACTCAGGCAGGATACAATCAGTGGCCTCAAGAAGATCAACAGCACTGCTCTCCCAGGGAAGCTGAAGCTATGGTGCTTTCAGTTTGGGCTGCTGCCCCGTCTCATGTGGCCAATTTCTATCTATGAGGTCACGCTATCCCATGCCATTCGACTGGAGAGATTAGTGAATGCACAAGTGAGGAAGTGGCTTGGACTGCCGAGATGCCTTACCAGCATTGGCCTGTATGGCAACGGAGCTCTCTCCCTGCCAATCTCAAGCCTGGTGGAGGAGTACAAATGTGCCAAAACAAGGCTGGAAATGACTCTTACAGAATCCCGGGATCCAGTCGTCAGAGGTGCTGCTCCTACCCTAGCAACGGGGAGGAAATGGAAGCCGTCGGCAACGGTAGCGGCGGCAAAGGCTGCCCTCAGACACCGGGATATAGTGGGGCATGTCCAACATGGCAGAGGGGGCCTTGGATTGGAAGCAGCAACACCCACATGGCAAAAGGCCACTCCAACCGAACGGCGGCACATGGTGGTGGAGGAGGTGCGCCACCAAGAGGAAGCAGCCAGGTGTGCCAAGGCTGTCTCGCAAGCCCAGCAAGGCTGCTGGATGAAGTGGGATGGCGTGGAGAGGAGAAAAATCACATGGAGTGAGATGTGGGGCATGGAGGCTAATAGGCTAAGTTTCATCATCAGAGCCACTTACGATGTCCTGCCCTCCCAAACCAACCTACATCTCTGGTATGGAGAGGACATAGCATGTCCCCTGTGTGCAGCCCCAGCAAACCTCAAACACATCCTGGTGGGTTGTAAGACCAGCCTAACTCAAGGAAGGTACACCTGGCGCCACAACCAAGTGCTGAGGTGCTTGGCTGCCGAACTTGAGAACAAGAGGGTAACCACCAACGCCACGCCACTAAATGCCCAGACTACCATCCCACGGAGAACAACCTTCATGCGGGAAGGGGAGAAACAGTGGACTAAGCCATCACTCCCAAACTCACTGGACGCAGCCCAGGATTGGGAAATGCGAGTAGACCTTAACCAGAGGCTCAACTTCCCACCCGAAATTGCAGCAACCAACCTGCGCCCAGACCTTGTCCTCTGGTCCATGTCCTGCCGGCGTGTCTTCATTGTTGAAATGACTGTCCCATGTGAGGATGCCATCGACGAGGCATTCGAACGGAAGAGGCTGCGTTATGCCAACTTAGCAGCTGAAGCAGAGGGGCGGGGCTGGAATGTGAAGGTGTGGCCAGTGGAGGTGGGATGCAGAGGTTTTGTGGCCAGCTCGACCACAAGGCTCTTGAAGGAAGTAGGGATCAGAGGGCAGTCCCAACGGAGGGCAATCAAAGAACTTGCCACTGCAGCGGAACGGAGCAGTCACTGGCTGTGGCTGAAACGTAGGGATGCAACATGGGCTGCCAAATGATCGCATGGTACCACCACCGTGCGACACACACCCGGGTCTGATCAACCCGTGGTGGGCCAACCCCGGCGGAGGGTGTCTTGTGATAAGTGGCCGAAACACCCAATGAGGTCGGGCACACAACTGAAGATGTGTCGCACTGGTGGCACCATGGGTTCTGTGCCAAATTTCACCCCACCCAAGATGACATGTCCACTCAATTTTTGTGCTGAAAGTTAGGGATCTTTAACAACCAGTCCTATTAAGAATCATGTATTAAATCTTCTAAACTGATTAGAGAACATGTTTCTGTAAACAGAAAAGCCGAACACATTTAAACAGCAGCTTTACACCACACCTGTCAGTGTCGCCGCTCCCACCACGCGCATCAAGAGCTGAGGGGGCACCAAAAAAATAGCCTAATGAAAAATCAATAATTCTAATGCCGATATTATTTCAGTATAGAAATACAGACATCCCAAGTCTCCCGGAAGTTCCGGGAGTCTCCCGCATATTGATAGCGGCTCACTGATGCCCGCAAATTAGTTAAAATCTCCGGAATCTAGAGCGAGCGCGCCCGCGAGACAGAGACTGTGCTCCAAACCGCGCAGCGCGTGCACGGCAGAGAGGGAGGGAGAGAGCAAGAGACCGCGCGCGTACCTCATGAAGCGCATGTAATGTCTCCTGATGCTACTGTGCTACTACCCTTCACATCGCATGTTCCGGCGATGTGACTATCGCTCACTCGCACATCGCGATGTCGATGTTAAAACCGAATATCGTTCAGCCCTAATCTCCATACTCTCCTCATCAAAATGGTACCGCTGAGAGACAATGGCGAACCATCTTTGAAATGGGAAGGTGTCTGCTAATAGAGAAGGGATTACCAAAGGTTCTGTGGCCTTATGCTGTCCAAACTGCAACTCACATCCGAAACAGATGCTATAATGACAGAATTAAGAATACTCCATACTTCATGTTGACAGGAAGAAAGCCAGACATTTCTAAAATTTGGATTTTTGGATCAGAATGCTATGCGTACAACCACGATCGTAAGAAATTGGACCCTAGATGTGAGAAGGGAATATTTGTGGGGTATAGTAAAAATAGCCCAGCTTATCTGGTATACAATCCACAGACAGCGAAGGTGTCAAAACATAGATTGGTGAAATTCATTAGGAAGAGCAGTGCTGAACAGCAGACACAAACTGATGAAGATTACTTAGAAATCCAAGGCTACAGAGACAGGACACAGGATAGTGAGAACAGTAGTGATGCCCCACAAAGTGAGGAAAGGACAGAAAACCGGGTCCTAGATGGAGGCATGGAGAGTATTGATACAGACAATACAGAGGTGTCAGAACATGATGGAACTATGGAAAAAGTAGACACAGAAGACAACAAAAACAGTACAGGTTCAACAACCACGGCTAGTCAAAAACAGTACCACTCGAAAAGAGAAAAGAGAACCCCAAAGTATTTACAAGATTACCTGACATACTCTGAAGATGATGTAACCAATGTGAGTGTTGATTATTGTTACAGGGCAGTGTGTGGAGTCCCTCAAACCTATAGAGAGGCCCTTATGTCACCTGAGGCTCCCGGATGGGAATATGCTATGAAGGAAGAGATGGACTCACTTAAAGAAAATGACACATTTGAATTGACAACTCTACCAAAGGGCAGAAAGACAGTAGGGGGAAGATGGGTATATGCCCTTAAGAAAATGCAGAAGCAGGAAAAATCTTCAAAGCTAGGTATGTTGCAAAGGGATACAACCAAACTGAAGGCATAGACTACCATGAAACATTTGCTCCTACAGCAAATCTCACCTCAGTACGAGCATTAATGCAAATAGCTGCTCAGAACAACTTCTTAGATCATCAGATGGACGTTAAAACAGCATATTTACATGCTCCAATAGAGGAAGACATATACTTAGAACAACCAGAAGGTTTTGAAGAGACATCTGACATAGTTAGTTAGTATGCAAGTTGAAAAAATCTCTGTATGGTCTAAAACAGTCTGGAAGAAACTGGTATGAACTTTTAAATGATAATTTGGAACAAAACAACTTTGAGAGAAATCAGTCTGATCACTGTGTGTATAGAAAACAGATTGAAAATGAGACAATCATAGTGATCATCTGGGTAGATGATTTGATAATTGCAGCAAGCAGTGAGGATCAGCTCAACAGTTTTAAAGAAATAATGAAGTCCAAATTTAACATGAAGGATCTAGGGAAAATATCTTATTTTTTGGGGATTCAGTTTGAGCAAAAAGAGGGAGAAATTAAAATGAATCAGAAAAGGTACACTGTCAAAATGCTTGAAAGGTTTGGAATGTCAAACTGTAAACCAAAAGCTACCCCCAAGTGAGTTAAAAGTGGAGTGTAATAGGAATGAGGAAGAAAACAACAACAAGATTGAGAACCCCAAAGAATACCGTGAATTTGTTGTAAGCTTGATCTATGCAATGACCTGTACCAGACCAGACATTAGCTGGATAGTCAGTAAACTGTCACAAACCCTTGCAAAGCCTAAAACACATGACTTAGTAGCTGCTAAACTTGTCCTGAGATACCTAAAAGGTACAGCTGATTACGAGCTGTGTTTCAAGAAAACAGACAAGACTTTAAGTCTAATAGCATTCAGTGATTCTGACTGGGCATCTTCTGTAGAAGATAGGCGTAGCACCTCCGGGTACTGTTTCAGCCTGACAGAACAAGGACCTGCTATTTCATGGAAGTCTAAGAAACAGCCGACAGTGGCACTGTCGACCTGTGAAGCTGAATACATTGGTCTAGCAAACACTACTCAGGAAAGCATGTACCTAACTCATCTGCTAAATGGCATGGACAGTAGTGTTTACACTTGCACCACAATGTATGGTGATAATCAGGGTGCCATTGCACGGAGTAGAAATCCAGTGAATAGATCCAGATCTAAACACATTGATGTGAAATATCACTTTATTCGTGATGCTGTCAGTAAGGGAAGAATACATATTGTGTACTGCCCAACTGAAGACATGGTGGCAGATATTTTGACAAAATCTGTATCAAAAAATTAAAATTCTAAAGTTCAAAGGTTTTCTGTTTGGGAACTAAAAATTTGTGATGACATTGTACATGGGTTAAGATGATGAGAACAAGTGGGGGTGTTGAGTTATATGTTCTCATTAATCATATAATTTATGTTATATTATGCTACCGGTAACACTTTACAATAAGGTTCATTAGTTAACATTAGTTAACTACATTAGTTAACGTTAACTAATAATGAACTGCACTTATACAGCATTTATTCATCTTTGTTAATGTTAATTTCGACATTTACTAATACTTTATTAAAATCTTGTTAACATGAGTTAATGCACTGTGAACTAACATGAACAAACAATGAACAGCTTTATTCATATTAACTAACATTAACAAAGATTCATAAATACTGTAACAAATGTATTGTTCATGTTAGTTAATACATTAAATAATGTTTAATAAATGAACCTTATTGTAAAGTGTTACCATGCTACCTACTGTTGTATGCCAAAAATGTGCAAGAGTTCATTGTGCGCATGTGTGAACAAACAGGACTTTTATTTTGACTCAAGTTAAGAAGTTTGTATACAGAACGTGTTGCTGCTCCCTCGGGTACTGATGTGATGTTATACCAGTGCGTTGAGATGTAAAACAACAAATAAACAATACTAGGAAGTTATATCTGGATTGTTCTTTAATGGACGGATGACAACAACATATTACATCTAGACATGACGGATAGAAACGAAACCTTAACAGTCAACCTAGTCTTGGTTATTTAATTTTGTTTATTTACCTAACCTTGTCATTCAAGGCCAGGACACTTTGTGTACATTTGTGGAACTTTTGCACGCTTCCACATCCCGCGCAACTACGGATCTCCCGGGAACATTCATTATATATCGCTGCGTACATGTATCGTGTCGCCTAGATGCGCATGCGCGAGCGGCCCACGATCACGGTCGACTGACAACGAGATTAAGAGCTGAACAAGAATACGGCCGTGTTCCGAGTGTTCTCATCTCAGCTCCGCCGAGACAAAATAGACATGCCATTTCAAAACTCTTTCATTTATTGTCAGAAATATGCTTTCAAAAGCATCACTTTAATCAAATGTTATGTGACATAAATTCCAGTAGACAACTGACTGCAAACAGACCCATCATGACACAGACGAGCAGGCTTATGTGCCAGAGCCCCGGCCCAGTCTAACCACTGTTATATATATATATAAAAAAGTATTTTCTGGTTTATTTTCCCTTTTGTTGTTTCTTTGGTACTTTGGATGTTTGTTTTGTTATTTATGTGGGCACTTGTATATATTCTACAGCGGATGATCCTGACACTGTTATAAAGTCCAGCTTCAGGAAGTGCTTCTGCGAGTGCGCCATCATCTCTACATCCCTTTACAGACTCACATTTCTCCTCCTCGTCTTCATCATATAATCTAATCTTCATCCTCACAGCACGCCAGTTATGTGGCGATCATGCGCTATGAAAATATTGTGGGACAAATTAATTGTAATAATAATTTAATGATAAAAGTAGCCTAACAACAGTAATGTAATTTTACATTCGTCCGCTATGCCACTGAAGAAATAAACGCCACCAGGAACGGCATCAAGGCCATTCACTGTTTTATCAAGTTTACGTCCACTTGCTATTAGCCTACTATTAAAACTTAATTTTGGAAAAATACTTTCTATTAAATATCTTTATATTAACTGGCTTTTTTATCAATGCAATACAGTGAATGACAGCCGTCTGTCTCCCAGTGTCTCACATTATTGCCAGTTTAGTGTTCAGGGATTCATTTACACAGAAACGTAAGATAACATGTATGCCTTCATCTCCGAACACATTATTTGTGTCTTACATCTCATAATGAACTCAGATAAACTCAGTGCCGACTCGTTTTCCATCAGTTCTTTTACATGAACTGGAATGTGTGCAAAGGATTGTGGGAGATTGAAGAACATGAAGGATACACTTGATGCATCTTCAAAATGATCTGAATTAAAGACACAAGATGAAGTGTGTCTTCAACAGATCCTTCACACTGAGACGGCCTTCAGAGGCGCTTGATGACGTGCAGTCGAGATATGCAGCCTTACTAGGACACAGCCACGGTTTGAGGAACACCCGCAAATTATGTTCAATATCCCACAAATCAGTCTGTGCCCGTGATTTAAACACCTCTGATCTCTGAGTTTCTCTTTGTTCATAATGTTTTAGACTGTAATGATTGCACTCAGTGTTACTTACCCATCATTTCTGTCTCCAATTAAACTGCTCAGGTCCAACATCTTCAGTGTCTCCTCTGAGGACAACAACACAAACACTACAGCTGACCACTGAGACGAGGAGAGTTTCACATCACGTAATCCTTTAGACGTATGAGGTTTAGCTTCGTCCACTAGAGAAAGATCACCCAGTTCATTCAGACAGTGGAACAGATTGATGTATTTATCTGGAGAGGGATTCTCACTGATCTTCTCTTTAATATAGTCGACTGTTTTCTTATTGTTGTGAGAGTGGTTTACTGTCTGTGTCTTTAGTTCTTGTAAGAGACTCTGATTAGACTTCACTGACAGACCCAGAAGGAAACGGAGGAAAAGGTCCAGATGCCCATTTCTACTGTCTAAAGCCTCATCCACAGCTCTCTGGTGGAGATCAGATAGTGACACTGTGTCTCCATTAGTAGGTCTGGTAATCTGGTCAAACACATTGATGTTATTGTTGATAAAGGAGAGATGCACATATAGAGCTGCTAGATGTTCCTGAATGCTCAGATGAACAAAGCAGAAGACTTTCCCCTGACACAAGCCCAACTCCTCTCTGAAGATCTGAGTGCACAATCCTGAGTAAACTGATGCTTCTGTCTCATCAATGCCACACTCGCTCAGGTCTTCCTCATAGAAGATCAGGTTGCCTTTCTCAAGCTGCCGATACGCCAGTTTCCCCAGTTTGACAATCATGTCTCCATCTTTCACTTTCTTCTCATAGTCCTTCTCATGTTTGATGTTGGTCTGAATGAGCAGGAAGTGTGTGTACATCTGAGTGAGAGTCTTGGGAATCTTTCCTCTCTCTGCTTCACTCCACATCTCCTCTAGAACAGTGGCTGAGATCCAGCAGAACACGGGGATGTGGCACATAATAAAGAGGCTCCTTGAGGACCTCAGGTGTGAGATGATCCTTTCGGCCAGACGCCGGTCACTGATTCTCTTCCTGAAGTATTCCTCCTTCTGTGTGTCACTGAAGCCTCGTACCTCTGTCACTCGATGGACACACTCCGCGGGGACGAGATCCGCTGCTGCTGGTCTGGAGGTGATCCAGATGAGAGACGAGGGAAGCAGATTCCCCACAATGAGGTTCACCAGCAGCTCGTCCACTGAGGCGGATTCAGTCACATCACACAACCTCACATCGCTCTGGAAATCCAGAGACAGACGACACTCATCCAGACCATCAAAGATGAACAGCACTTTATACTCATCACTGGATATGTCCATTTCTCTGCTTTCAGGGAAAAAGCGATGAAGAAGATCTGAAAGACTGAGTGTTTTGTCCTTCACCAAGTTGAGCTCTCTGAAAGCAAGAGGAAATATGAGCTGGACGTCCTGATTCTCTGTCCCTTCAGCCCAGTCCAGGATGAGCTTCTGCACAGAGACTGTTTTTCCAATGCCAGCGACTCCCTTTGTCAGCACAGTTCTGATGGGTTTGTCTTGTCCAGGTAAAGGTCTAAAGATGTCACTGCATTTGATCGGTGTGTCCTCAGTTTCTGCTCTCCTGGACTGTGTCTCAATCTGTCTCACCTCATGCTCATTATTGATCTCTCCACTTCCACTCTCTGTGATGTAGAGCTCTGTGTAGATCTCATTCAGGAGTGTTGGGTTTCCCTGCTTTGATATTCCCTCACACACACACTCAAACTTCTGTCTCAGATTTGATCTCAGTGTGTTGAGGACTTCAGCAGGTTTAGAGTCATGGCTGTAAGATTAAAATACCACATTATTACACAAGTTAGAGAAGTAAATAGCCATAAATTAAAACATGTGCTGTATTATGGGACACAGAACATCATTGGGTTTCTGAGATGTTTCCATCATTAATCGTGTGTTTGAGTGATGTGTGATTTTGCATTTTACCTGAAACCAGGACACATGCTTTCATTAAAGTCTTGTGGTTGAATCTCAGGCTTGAACACAGTTGTGTTTTTAACTGGTCTGGATGGAAGATTTGACCTTAAATCAGAATGAAGAGTGTAAAGAATCAGACACACTGATATTGATGTAATTGTGTCATTAACTGAGTAACAGACCAACAGCTTTTACAGTGTGTGAATGTATTAACAATACAATACATAGAGCAGGGGTCGGCAACTGGCGGCCCGCGGGCCAAAACTGGCCCGCCAGCAATATTTTCTGGCCCGCCGGATTATTTTTGGAAGTCCATTTTTTTTTTTTTTTTTTTTTTTTTTTTTTTTTCACTATAACGGTTTACAAATAGGCCCCGTGAATCAGTGATGCGCGGGATGATCCAAAATGAGCGACGAGTGCCTGCGGTCACCCGCGGTTACGAGTCATCCAAAAATATTTGTAATGATGGGTCGCGGTTGTTTGAAATAAAGATGCCAATTAAACCATTGTAATTTATATAGTACTAGACATAATGTTCTATGAAATACATAGGTCTACACTTTATTGGCTGAATAACTGCGCGAGGATGACGCACGAGCTCAGTCTGCAGAGATGACAGTGGGAAATCCTTATTTACCTGAATGTTGAGCGCGTTATTAACTTTTGAATAATAGCTGAAGCGGGACAAAATGCCCGATTTCCAAAAACGTTGAACTGAGCAATGCCATTGTGCCATTTTAATAGGCTACTTTTAAACGCATAGCTCAGTAATGCGAGTTTTATGTATTTTCTGAGAGGGGGCGGGGGGGATTTTTGTTGGGAAATTCGGAGGAGAGACGCGCACGTCGATTAGACTGGATAAACACATGCAGCATCTTAATTGTTAAGAAAATGAAACGAAATAAATGAATAAATCAAGCCTTTATTACAAAACACAGCATTCAGAAAAATGCGCACCCCTAGTTCCTCCGTCTATGGCCCAATATGCGGGCCAGGAAGCGGGTCGGGTACAATATTTTCTTTATTTTGTTTGCGGGTGCGAGTTGCGGGCGGGTTGAAAACGTCGGTCGGGTGCGGGTTGTTTATACATTGACCCGCGCATCACTGCCGTGTATCATTCGTTCAATCGTTTTTTTCCCCCCAAATTAAAACCAAAAATAAAAAAATGAAAAACGACTTGTTTTTGAGATTTGAGATTCTGAAAACGAGATCTAAATTTTTAAAGCAGGTGAAAACTTTTAAGCTTTTACTTTTAAGTATTTTAAGCGGTTGCTGAATTGAACCTTGTGGGAGCGGGACGGAAAAAAACAGTCCCGCGCAGACCTCTTGTGTCCCGAATAAATAATAATAAAAAAAAGGAATAAAGTTCAAAAGTTGTACAGTCCATTGGTAATACAATGCTAAATCAGATATATGTACAATAACATGTCCAACAATCGATTTAAATAGTAGATGGGGTTTAAGTGGGCATTTTCTCGTGTGCTTAAATGGTCCAGTGGTAGAACTTTCGTCAAGTGTGTAAAAGGTTCTGGGTTCTAATCTGCATTTGTATAGGTTTTTTTTTTTTTCGTTTTTATTTCTTCATCAAAACCGATTATGCTCATCAGTGGTTGTATATAAGTAGTAGGGACACGTTTGTGTTATATTTTGTGATTTCACCGTAACGAATAGGCCTATTCCATGTAGCTGGCCCGCCATCGACTGGATAAAAAAAATATTGGCCCGCGGCCAAAGTTACTTGCCGACCCCTGACATAGAGCTTTACACAAAAGCACAATGATGATCATTAATAGACTGAGGCTTGCAGGATCATAACTCATTAAACTGCTTTATATTAATAATAATTTCATAAAAATCAAATACTATAAGAATAACTTTTATAGAAATGATATACCTGAGATCAGACTGTGTGTCTCCACTCTTAAACACTATTGGCGGATTCATAGACTGGTTACTCTTCATAGACACACAGCTGGACTCTGGGTTTGAGCTCTTCTGCTGGACTGAACTGGTTTCCAAACTAAGTAAAATAAAAACCATACAGACTTAAAAAATATTTTTAATTATAAATGTTGTGCACTTTTACAGGAATCTTCTGTCTTAGGAAACACCAGGGAGAGTTGTTACACTTTTGCTGTAACGTCTGTAACTCAAGTGTGTTTTGCGAATGTTTTGTCCTGGTGTGAAACTGTAGCTTTCAACAAACCAAACAAACTTTAACAAACTTTCTGAACCGGCAGTTAGAATAATCTGCTTAATTTTACACCTACTACATTATATAAAGGTGGAAAAACTCTCAGCTTACATTTACTGTCATTGCTAGTAACAGACGGACTGATAAATGTTGCTTTTAACTATAACTTTTATAGGAATGATAGGGGAGAGCGGGGCACATCCTAACACTTTTAGACTTTCTCAGTTTGTGTAAATCCACTTGGGGTTATGAGTATTTTATTTCCCCCATTAATTTCACACGTCTAGTACAATGATGTGGCTTTGTTTCATTAATTCAGTGTATACTTTTTTCTTTATTTCCCCTGAAAGAATGGAAGTGAAATGTGACAACATGCCCCATAGGTGAGGCAGATCGTAACATGACCATATGACAGATTAAAATGTTATCGGATCTAATCAAAAAAGTATACAAGACAAACTAAAAATATTGTGTCAATAAAATACAATTATTAACTTTTGTTTCTGTATATTAATAATTATTTCATAAAATACTATCAAAAACTATATTACTAAATAGAAATGATATACCTGAGATTAGGCCGTTTGTCTCCACTCTTAAACTCTATTGGCCAATCCATAGACCGGTTGCTCTTCACAGACACACAGCCTGACTCTGGGTTTGAGCTCTTCTGCTGGACTGAACTGGAACAGAGAACACATTCAGTTTAATCCTTTACATTACTGTATTCATTCCTTATGATAGGAACCATAAACACATTCATATTTTTATTACATTTTGTTTAATGTTAGTTTGAAAACAAAAATACAATATCTGTATAAAAATAATGATACTTTTTCTGTGATGTAACACAATATTTAACAGTGTGTGTTGAAAGTACCTGTGTCCTGGAGGAAGATCTCCATCTCTGGATGCTTGTGAATCAGCCATGATGAAGCTGCAGGAGAATCTGATGAGTTTGATCTCCTCCACTGACTCTGAGTGAACAAACATTCACACACTAAATTAAATGTATCAAAATATAGGCAAGACAAGTAGTTTGTTAAGGCTTGGTTTGTAGGGAATTACAAACCTGCGCACATATATTCAAACACACATAACTACCAACTACAACTACATAATTAACACATAACTAATTAATTATTGATGCGCACGTGAGCGCCATCAGTGTTTCTCACAGGTTCAGTTTAAAGTCTGTGTAGAGAGAACGTGTCGTCTTTGCGGCCCATAATTTAATAACTAATGATCATTTTGACGGATGTGAATGAATTAAAACTAACTTTAGCTGGAACATAACATTATTCAAGAACCGCTATAAAGCCAAAACAATCTGTTACCTTAAATTATACGTTTATATCTGTAAAGCAGCTTTGAAACAATCTACATGGTTAAAGCGCTGTATAAATGAAGATGACTTGACGCAAGCTCATGTTTACACGTATGCTGTTAAACTCCTGAAGAATCACAGACATCACCAAACACAGAAACCTTAAAGTGAAAGAAACCCTTTATTAAAGATTTAATATAAAAAAATCACGTAAAATGTCCTCCAGATATTCATATTAATATGAGGAACAGGAAGTCACATGAACACTCACCTTGATCAAACTTTTACAAGATACAGGATCTCAAATTCTCCAGTTTCAACATCATAAAGATAAACGGAAAATCTTTCGTAAACGTTTCTATTAAACACGTTGATGCTGTTTTTCCGTATCGTATCGGTGTTTTACCTGCTTAAAATGGCGATCAGGTGAACTCTAACTTACTTTCACTTTGACTGTTAATGGAGGTAGGCCACACCTAACATGTAACTTTATTTGTTAAAAATACATAAAATGTATACAATGAGCGAGTACATTATGAATCCATCTTCTAACCGGTGTTGTGGTCTTATCCTGAATCACTACGGTACGCCTATAATACGTGTTTATATTCGGACTATTTTAAACCTCTGCGGAGTAGCACAGTACCTGCGTGACTCGCCATAGACATAAACATAGAGAAGTAGATCCGGCTACAATGTTCTTCCGCAAGCAGTTTGTTTATTAACCGCTAAAGCGCCAAAAGTTGCATAATACCTTTAAAAAGATTTGCGTTTGTGTTCCGAAGATAAGCGAATGTCTTACGGGTTTGGAACGATATGTGGGTGAGTGGTTAACGACAGAAAATGTCATTTTTGTGTGAACTAACCCCGTTTAAACTAATGAAGTTTCCTGAAGCACTTAAATATGCTGTCCTGTATAATGTCAGTCATGTGGAGTAGATGAGGGATGTTGTTCCTGATCACTGAGAGTTTGACCAGCATCCTCCTCCTCCTCTTCATCACCTCCAGATCATCAGGACAGACGAGATCTGCTGGTTCTGGTGGATCTCCTGTTTCTCACTTTCTCCACAGACTCAAAGGTCAGAAGCTGTTGTGTGCTAATGCTTTGAGGACATTATTAAAGACCTCATAACTTTGAATTAACTTTCTATTGACGTTACTGGAAGAACGTTTCATCAGAACTTTGCAAGCTAAAGTTTTTTGTTTGTTAAAAATGTAAAAAAAAAGCTCTTTTTGTGTTTTCTACCATATATTTTTGTTCTTTTGTTTATTCATCGGGTCTTTTTTAGATCCACTACATTACACTCACACAGTCACGTGTAAATGGATTTATAATGTAATAATCTATAAGCCAAGTCATATTTAACTTCACTCATTCACTTCACCTTGAAAGCAGATCCATGTGTCCAAGGGGCAATTAGTTAAGAGCAGCATGTATACACCAGTACATAACACGAGTCACCCACGTTATTCTCCACATATATCCATCAATCAATATCTCAATATGTGCACTTTTTACCTCTTTTTTCCCTTCCTTTAGTTTAGTTTGCGGAGAAGGTAAACTCTCTGTTGCTTCACGATGGCAGCGCTGTTTACATCAAACTTAAGACGGTCATCAAAAACAGTGCCCAAGTGTTTATAAGATGAGACAATTTCCACTTTTGCGTTATGTATGATTCATGTTCTCAAATCAAAACACACACAGACTCTTGAGTGAGAGAGAGAGAGTGAGATCTCCTGGAGTCAGATGATGTTTAATGCTTGAAGAAACACAAAATACCAAACAAACCTCAAAAAGTATTACAAAATATTAATACAAAGGAGTCCACATAGCAGCAGCGTTCTTCATAGTGTGCACTTTACTGCAGTACATCGAGGTGAAAAGCTGTCTCGTGACATGATCCGCATGAGGGATGTGTTGAGCTTTTACCGGCATTACTCTCACCGACACTGCTCATCGATCCGCTACTTTAACCCGATTCTTATCGGCTCTTCTTGTTAGATTTTTTATTTAAAAAAAGAAACAAATGAAGAACATAACTAACATTGCTTTAAATTCTGAAATGTAAAATAAATATCTATGGCAAAAGAAACAACAACGTTTGAACAAACCGAATATTAAACATGTATGTGTAAGTGGATTAGTGAGCAGGCGTTATTGTTTTATAGAGATAAGATAAGACACAATAAGAACAAAGTACACACACATGGTCAGATTAATACAATACATATATAATAAAACAAAGATACAAATTAAATAAACAGCTTTAATTTCAGGAAGGTCTTAACATTACTGTTCAGGTAAATAATGTGGCCTACAATATAAATGTAATAAAGTAATTAAATGTGAAATACTGCTTGGTTTTCACTGTATAAATGATTATATTAATGCTTATTAAAGCTGAAGTTATTAATTCAGGAGCTGTGAGTGATTTTCTCTTTGCCTTTTGTAGTTTGATTCACATTTATCGGCACAATCGTCCGCAGGTTTATTAGACTGCTGTCCCTTTAAGACCGGACGCAGATCTAAAAATTCATATCCTCTCTTTCCTCCACTATTTACACCCATTTAAGACATAAACTGTGTTTGAGTGACGGCTGTCCAAGCCGGACATATGATGTGTGTGTGTGATCGTGTAGACGCGCACACGAGGCCTAAAGTATAATCTAGTTGCGTCCGTCTCCGACACACACACAGAAGTTGAAGTTGGAAACGCACATAATTCTGCTTTTATTGCTCTTTTATCATCAAACATGTCCTGCAAATGAGCAACAGTAGAGACTGCACTCTCGACACTCACGGATCTGCCGATTCTGGCGTAAAGTCGTGGTTCTGTGGAGAAGTGAACGCGCACCGCTGAGAACGGGAGGAAGTTGCTCTAGATGGAATGTGTTTGTTTACGTTTTACCTCAAATATCTTCTTTTTATAATCCTTGTGAGCCAAAATCAAAAATAAAACGAGATTAATATCACAGGCCCAAAGTGTGACCAGACTAAACTTGTGTTCAGTTCTCTCGCATCGACATTATTCAGCAGGACTTCTCGTGTTGCGCTGTAGATTTCTCTCTCCTGGATTGCAAATAGAAGAAATGCACCAAATGGCTAAATATTATCTAAATATTATCGCATATAGGATAAAATATGCAAGATAATGTTTATAGTGGAATAATTAATAGTATGTGTATTTTCCTCATTTCTCCAGTAGCCTACCGACAGCAGAACTGGTGACGTCATAGTTATTGTCATCCCTCAGCATGAGTTGAGTTATATTATTCTGTCTTTTTATGATAATTCATACTCAGAAAGCAGAACTGAAGATGATTAGTAGTTCAAACTTTACATAATGTTCCTGCATTGTTTTGTGTTTGTGACTTTCAGTGGAATAAAAGACAGTCATATATTTCGTCATTGAAGATTTCTTAATAATAGTGTTAAAATATGATCTGGTCTGGATCTCGTGAAGCCAATATCGTGTGTCGTCTCGATAGATCAGTGTGTCCACACACACACACACACACACACACACACACACACACACACACACACACACACACACACACACACACACACACACACACACACACACACACACACACACACTGTTATGGAAATTTTACATTTAGAGGTGTTCTTTTACTTTTATATGTGTACAACTTCCATTAACGATGAAGATTAATGTTTACTCATAAGAATTTAAAGGAATATAATCAAAAGCACATTATTAAAGATATAAAATTAAGTTTTTTATAAATGTATAAGTTAGAACAGGCTTGAAGGAACAAAATGTTCACTGGGTCATGTAAGGGCTGACAATATGTGTACTCCAAATTACTTTTTGTACTCCAAGTGTGAAAAATATGTGCGCAGCTTTGATCGAACTAAAGATAGACAAGATGTGTGAAGAAGAGCAGCAGCTAAGAACAGGAAACTTTTGCAGACATGACGTTGTTCGGACCAGTTAGAATTTGGGTTGGACATGAGATAATGAGCTAAGACATCTCCCTTTAAGGTAACAAAGGATTTTTTACACAGGGTGTGTTAGGGTATATAACCTTGGCGAAAGGGACTAGCCTTCGCCTTCTCATGTCAGATGCTCTCTGCGTGAGAATGCCATGGGCCTTCTCATACTTAGACACTGTCTGTATGTTGAACGCCTATTTCTTGCAAGAAATAAAATACTTTGTTTAATCTTTTGAGAATCGACTTTGTCTCCTTCATCCAGGTTTTAATATTGATAATTTCCACAACAAATGGCGACGAGGACGATGGGATGCGTTAACCAACGATCGGCGTGACTGAGGGGAACAATTGACTGATCATCCCGAGAGACCATACTCTGCGGCTCAATATCCTCAACCTTAAGGAGAGAGAATTGTTCTACTCATCACGACGACCGTGGTGAACGCACTCCCAGAAAAGAACTCACAAGGTCATCAAAAAGACGGTGAGAGAAAATTTAAATTATTCACATGGTGGATAAGAAAATTATTTGCGTATTGAATATTTTTTCTAAAAGGGTCAGAGTTTTGGAATAAGCGTTTCCAAACAGGGTTTGAGAATAAGCCTAAAAGTAAGTTCTCAAATGCCATGTGTTAATTCTTCTCTAAAAGGGCCAGAGTTTTGAGAATAGGTCTGATAGAAAATTTCTCAAACACCAGACAAGGTGCTCGTTCGAAATAAGCTGATAGTAAGTTTCGGACATTAGAGGAGGCACTTGTTTGGGAAAGACCTGCATCGACGGAGGCAGGCAATTTTGAAAGTCCTAGATTGACGAATTTAGGCATGTCGTGGTGGCCACGCTGAGAGGAGAGTTAACACAGTAAATATAGTGCGTGGTGACCACGCGGGGGAAAATATTTAAATACGCAAACATAAATACTGTTGATTAAAAGTATATGTATAAAAATATACATATATATATATAGAGATAAAAGTAAATAAAAATAAAATGGGTAACAAAAATTCGAAAAGAGAGGAGGAACAGGTGGTTAATTTCGGTAAGAGCTCGTATAGAGCCATGGATAAAGTAATGGGAACCTGGTATCATGATTTTGTGCCGTTTTTGATAAACCAATATGGGTTTAATGGAGGTTTAAGTGTGTCACATTTGACTAAAACTAAAGCAAATTGGTCGACTCACGTTGTCAAGAAGAAAGACAAGACGCATTATGCAATCTTAAAAATGACATATCTTTGAAAAATGACGTCTGACATTGTTTCTTCTTCTCCCTATTATGGCATTGTTTTTTTGTTTGTTTTTGTTTTGTGAGAATAAGATAGGAGGACAGGATGTATCCGGCTCATCTTCCACCTCCTCGCAATCCTAACCAGATTCCAGCCGAGGCAGAAGGACGGGGTCACGCAGTTCCTAACGCACCACACAAAGAACCATGCCACCACTCTGCAACCCTCCAGAAAATGAAAGTAAAGACTTTGTTCTTGGATGGATTGGACAGTGACATTTCAAAAGCAATTCAAAAGAGCTGTGTCGGATGGCAACTGGCCTCGACAGCAGAAATGAGACGACACGCAAGACATCATGAAAGTGCAGCGAAAAATCAACGCAGCCAAGCAAGACAAAGACCCCATGTTGGCCCTGGTGACAATGCAAGGTGTGTATATGGGCAACAACGACTCCACCCATCACCAACAGAACCAGAGAGGCAATGGCAGAGGAAGAGGCAGAGGACGTGGTCGTGGAAAAGGACGAAACTGTCAACAACAACGCCAAGAGCCCTATGATCCAGACAAATGTTTCAAATGTGGACTTAAAGGACATTGGTGTTATGAATGCCCACACGGCAAAGGCAGGAATCAGGCGGATTGAAAGGAGGAGGAGGGGGTGAGCGACGGGGTTCCTGTCTCTCCAGCAGATGAGTATAATTTACCTTTATTTTATGATTCTGCTCTATGCAATGAAGACTTGCTTGCTAGGGTTTTTCTATAAGGCTAATTTTTCTTTACCCTTGATAGAAATGACTGTTAATGACGTATCTTTGCTATTTCTGCTTGACACGGGAGCTTCCAATTTTGTAATTAAAGCCACAGAGATTGAAAAACCAGTTCCACTATCTGGGAGACGACTTCTTCCAGAAGTGCAACTGGTCATGTGGTCATAGAACAATATTCGAAAACACTTGAGAGTTCAATTGAAGGGGAAAAATAAAATAATAATGTGCATTGTTTTTAAATGATTTAAGTCATGTCTAGTGAATTTAATGCGAAGGGATTTACTTTGTAAGTTGGGTGTCTCTGTTCACTGTGATGATCAGGGCTTATCAGCTGACATGAGAGTGCTGTATGAAACTAAAGGCACAGAGGAAAACTCCTCTGTTTTTATATGAATGGCAAATTTCTGACACATGTCTGACCACAAAGCGGCTCATGACAGAGTGTTGCCATCTTCTGAATCTATGAGAGACTCAGATTTACATTGCACTTCTCATGTAAGCACTGATCTTGATGATGAATATGTGCAGCGATGATTTAATGTTGACCTAGAAATTGTGACGACTGACTGTGTATTGGACTGACCAATGATGTGTTTTGAATGTGAAATTGACTGACAAACAGACAGTGTTTTATGACATGGAAAATGCACAGCCTCATATATCGCTGGCCAAACCAGTGAAGGCTGAATGGCGTGACGCGGGTCCCTTCATGGCCAGGTGCCATGAACTGACCGACTGGGTCATAATAGATCAAAAAAGAATGATCTGCCAAAATGAAGGTACCAAAAACAGCCATGTCATGGAACACAGAAGTTTGAGAGCAGTCACAGTGTTGGATGAGGAAGTGAAACTGAACAGACTAAGTTTAACACAACTCCCTGTCATAACAGACGGGTTGGAGAGAGTTTCCAAAATGTTTATGGGCTACTGATAAATATGATGTAGGTCTGATTGCAGATTGTGAGCCGATTCAAATAAAGCCTAAATTTGACTATAGGCAAAAGAAAATGCAGTATCCATGAAAAAGGAAGTGGCAGTTTGCAAGTGCCAGGCTCATACTTGGGGTAGTGATGACGTTTCTAAGGAAGACAGGACAACAGAGTGTAGCAGCGAAGGCTGCAGCTCGACTTCCTGTTCAGATAACCATAGCAATACGGCTAAATGAGGAACTAGGTGACGTAGAAGCGATGCAACAACAACACGCTTCTGCCTATGATAAAGAGAAATGGAAGAAGGCAGGCCGTGAATATAAAAATGGACGATGGGGCCCCAGCCAACCAATAAATAACAAACCATGTTTACCTTCTCATTTCTTTCAGGTATATGCAAGTTTGATGCATGGATTGGACCATGTCTCAAAATGGAGATGTTTACTATTATGCAAAATAACTGATTTACCAAAGTTTTTTCCACAGTGGCAGCAGATTTTTGCAGCAGATGTTTGATTTGTGGGACTAACAATGTGGGGAGGGGTCAGGCAATGAGACAGGGGGGCATCCCAGGCCGCAGAGACCATTCTCAAATGTAATGTTCGATTATATTGAATTATCAAAATCTGACAAAAAGAGATACTGCATAGTGGCAGTCGACATGTTTTCAGAATGGGTAGAAGCCATGCCAACAACAAAGGCAGATTAAAAAAGGAATGGCAAAACTATTCCTACAAGAAATTGTCCCACCATGGGAATTTCAAATCCTGAAAAATTATTAAGTGACAATGGTTCACATTTTGTAAACAGTGCAATTTCAGTTTGAAATATTCCTGGGTACATCCGGAATCAGGAGGAACTAACTTACATGAGAATGAGAAAGATGGACTGGGAGGCACAAAATCCTCAAACATTGCCTGACACCACTCTGTGTGAAAATGACATGTTGCAATATTGTGTTGAGCTGGATAAGGTGTTCTGTGATATCTCAAAACAGGTCCAGGCAGCAGTTCCAGAGCCAGCTGAGACGGCCCTGCACAGCATCCGAGGAGAGTTCGTGTTGATAAAGGATCTGAGACGAAAGCATTGGAAGGCGAAGAGGTGACAGGGACCATTCCAGGTTTTGCTGACAACTCACAATGCGGTGAAAGTCGAGGATCTAGCTCATGCGGTAGCTGCAACGGAAGAAGAATCCCACTCAAAGCTAACGAGTGCCAAACAGAGATCAGACTAACCAGAGGCGTGTCATCCCGTAGGTTACCAATTTGAAAACCACCGTCACTGGAGAGCAGAGGAATCAATAGTAAGAGACGATTGTGCAATTTCAGGAGTGGTCAGAACTGTATCAAGGACTTTGTGGAACTTTAACGGCGTGGGTATTGGAATAACGGGTCTGATATCAACTAGACCTGCCCTGAAACCAAGAATACATAGAGAAACGGGACTGATATCGTTCACATAAGAACATTTTCTCGCCTGACAAGGTTGTAATGTGTGGCAATAGGTCACTAAATCTTATCCTCTTAATTAGTGTGGCTGTAAGCCTAGCACGAGATGGTAGCATATAGAGGTGAAAATGACAAAGGGAAAATGGGGTAAGACCATGTATTTTTGTAAGGATCCATGTCATGGGCAATATGTGTACGGAGGTAATCAGGATGCTATCAGAGAGGGTCTATTGACCAAGGCGGGGTATGTCTCACTTCAGGGATATTAAATTAGAATATTAGAATGATGCCAGAGTTTTGGAATTAGAAGAAATCACTGAAAATTTAGGAGAATTAATAGGGTTAATTCCATGTGCAATGTGGCAATTACTGAATGTGAAAATTCTATAGAAATCAAATTATCTCCAAAGAAAGTCAAAAGTCAGAACCCATCAGAACACAGCACTAGAGACTTTGACAATGTATGGGCAGTGAAACCGCAATTAGGCGACGTATGTTTATGTAAATTAGGGACCCAACAAGGGGCAATAATGGCTGGTACAGCACACTGTAAAACCACGATAATCATGAATAATAACAAATGTATAACATATGATGGTACAAATATCACATGTCCAGGTGACGACGATGGCCTCCAAGAGACAACAGCTGGAACAGTATGTGTCTGTGGTCAAACCGCTTTCCACACCCTCCCTAAGAAATGGATGGGGTGCTGTTATCCAGGACTTTTAGATGTAGGAACGGAGGTTTATTCGAAAATATGCAAAATGTTAGGAACCTCTTGTTGTTTTAATTTGACTGACGTCTATATAGAACACATGAAAATGGCCATAGCCACTCCAGATGAAATGTAATCTTCACTAGATAATTGGTTCTTGGGCCTGCAGGGGTGGACGAAATTGTTAATAAGTACCATTATGCCAATCGGATGTTTGATTTAGATTTTTCTTTTGATGATTCCATGTTTAATGAATTGTATTTCTAGAGTCACTGCTAAGGCAGTGACTGTCACAATGATGAGAATGAATCCAGGGGAATACACAACAATGATACGTAGGGCACCAGAGGGTGAAGTTAAGGTGTTAGTGGCTGATGATGATGTGGAATATGAGAACGAGAGCGAACATGAGTTTGACTAGAAAATTAAGTAACCATGGGGAAATGTACCTGTTGTAAATTACTATGCTTATGGAAAAGTAAATGTCAAATTGTGTGTATGTTCTTTGAATGAACATGCGGTGGATTGTTATGGAAATTTTACATTTAGAGGTGTTCTTTTACTTTTATATGTGTACAACTTCCATTAACGATGAAGATTAATGTTTACTCATAAGAATTTAAAGGAATATAATCAAAAGCACATTATTAAAGATATAAAATTAAGTTTTTTATAAATGTATAAGTTAGAACAGGCTTGAAGGAACAAAATGTTCACTGGGTCATGTAAGGGCTGACAATATGTGTACTCCAAATTACTTTTTGTACTCCAAGTGTGAAAAATATGTGCGCAGCTTTGATCGAACTAAAGATAGACAAGATGTGTGAAGAAGAGCAGCAGCTAAGAACAGGAAACTTTTGCAGACATGACGTTGTTCGGACCAGTTAGAATTTGGGTTGGACATGAGATAATGAGCTAAGACATCTCCCTTTAAGGTAACAAAGGATTTTTTACACAGGGTGTGTTAGGGTATATAACCTTGGCGAAAGGGACTAGCCTTCGCCTTCTCATGTCAGATGCTCTCTGCGTGAGAATGCCATGGGCCTTCTCATACTTAGACACTGTCTGTATGTTGAACGCCTATTTCTTGCAAGAAATAAAATACTTTGTTTAATCTTTTGAGAATCGACTTTGTCTCCTTCATCCAGGTTTTAATATTGATAATTTCCACAACAACACACACACACACACACACACACACACTCACTCCTAGAAGACACTCAATCTCATCTCAGTGTTTACTCTCAACATCAACATTTGACAGATTTATTGGAACAGTTTTGATAAAGTTGCTGGTAAGATGTTCCCTCGTTAATTAAAGATAATTCATAATAATTATATTAATTAATGAATTGTTATTTAATAATGAACCTGTTTTAAGTAATATTAGTAACCTATTAATATTGTTCTAATTGCCTTTTTTGTTAACTAATGAACCAAAAATTAATTTATTCATAATTTAGCTGCGGGTTAGTTCAATACCAGGTTCCGGGAGAAGAAAGAAGAGTTGAAACATATGTTTCATGTGTGTGTGCGTGTGTGTGAGAGAGAGAGAGGGATAGAGTGTGTGTGTGTGAGAGAGAGACAGAGAAAGATAGAGTGTGTGTGTGTGTGCGTGTGTGTGAGAGAGAGAGAGAGATAGAGTGTGTGTGTGTGAGAGAGAGACAGAGAAAGATAGAGTGTGTGTGTGTGTGTGTGTGTGTGTGTGTGTGTGTGTGTGTGTGTGAGGTCAGAGTGTGTGTGTGTGTGTGTGTGTGTGTGTGTGTGTGTGTGTGTGTGTGTGTGTGTGTGAGATCAGAGTGTGTGTGTGAGGTCAGAGTGTGTGTGTGTGTGTGTGTGAGATCAGAGTGTGTGTGTGAGGTCAGAGTGTGTGTGTGTGTGTGTGTGTGTGTGAGATCAGAGTGTGTGTGTGAGGTCAGAGTGTGTGTGTGTGTGTGTGTGTGTGTGTGTGTGTGTGTGAGATCAGAGTTTGTGTGTGAGATCAGAGTGTGTGTGTGTGTGTGTGTGTGTGAGATCAGAGTGTGTGTGTGAGGTGAGAGTGGGCGGGGCCACATATTTCTGATCAAATAAATGCTTGATGTGCATAAAATACATATTTTCTTCTATTGCTGCATAATTATCAAGAATATTAAAATAATAAAGTCCGTTCACATCACGTGTTGTTGTCCGCTACACTTCACACAATAGGCCTGTAGGTGGCGCTGGGCTTCATGTAACCCACTGTGATAGTTTGATCCAATGGTAAATGTGTATCATTATATACAGAGGCTAAACACAGTGCCTTGATCAGTCCTCAGCACTAATGCTACTTCTGGAGCTGGTTTTGTGCAGCGCTTCGGACTCGATGAACATCCAGTGTTTCAGCGACGCAGATTCAGACGCTTCATTAATGCAGAATTACTAAACTTCACCTTGTGCAATGAAATGCATGTGTGTGTGTGTGTGTGTGTGAATTACTAAACTTCACATTGTCCAATGAAATGTGAGCGTGTTGTGCCAGATGCTGATTGGTCTGTGTATTGTGTGACGAACGGGCATCAATGAATTATGTAATATTTTAAAATAAGTGAGTTTGTAACTGAGTGGACACACACTAGCTTTGCTCTGCGCTTCTGAAACACACACACGTGTGTACGCCTCCGCTGACCGCCGCCTTTGCCCAGACCTGCAGTTTTGCTACAGGGACGTGAACATGAACTTGGTCTTCACACCAGTCGCTTCGACAGACGTCTGCAGTAAAACAATCCATGTAATGTGCAGACGGTGTCAGAAGGAGGATACGCAGGAGTTTGGAGATAAAGTGTGGAGCAGGCGCGCGGGAAGTCATTTTCGACAGGGGGTGCTGGCGGCGGCGGCGGGGTGGGGATACTGACACACAATCAAAGATAGTACAGTTTATTCCCCGTGCTATACAGTTCTGCAGGCAGGGGCGTTTGTTTTTAAAACAGGGTGGGACGTTAGGCAGCTTAGGGGGGTTCGGGGGCATGCTCCCCCGAGAAATTTTGGATTTCTCGGACCTACATATGTGCATTTTAAGGTGTTTGAAGGCCAACATATTGGAATACAATAGAAGCAAATAATGAATAAAAATACGCTTATTTGTATTATGTACAAACTTGTTTCGTCATGTTTTCATAGCTCAATAGCGTTTCGGTGTGCTCAGATGTGCGCGCGCTGCAGTCGCTAGGAAACATGCACAGACACGCGATTTCTGTCGCGCAGGAATGTTTATTTTAAAACAACCACAAGTAGATTAAGTGTTCATAAACCGCATAACGGCCAAAAAAAGGCCTAAGTGCCACAAAGTAACAGACTATGCAAATCTGTCTTATCCGAGGGACATTCTTAAACGCTTAACGATCCTTTATATAAATCTGGGCCTGCATGGCGGCAGGAAAAAGACGCAGAGATGTAAGACACCGTGTCTCTACCTTACGATGATTTCGGTACACCAAAGGTACCGGGAAGTTCGCCGGCGGGAACTACAGTAGCTTGTCCTGCTCGTAGTAGTTGCGCAACTTGTGTGTGGGCCGTGAGTGTGCGTGCTGCGAGGCGCGTCAAGGCACATCTGATTGGCTAATACTACACACTGAAGATAAATTAAATATTTTTTAATTAAATAATAACTAAAATGATCCATCTCATCATCCCACACACCAAACGTGACATACAAAATGTCGTGGAACAGAAACAACAACCAGAAATATTTATAAGCTATCATTTTATTGTCATCACAGTTTGCCAAAGGGGGTGCTGCAGCGCCAACAGGGGGTGCTGCAGCACCTGCAGCACCCCTAGTTCCCGCGTCCATGGTGTGGAGGGAATGCTAGCAGCGCTGGAAAGGCAGGGAGAATCCCACAATGCAGTGCGTGATGACTGTGCCACGCTCAACATGTGCTCAGCAGGAACACCACTAGTGGACATTTGTTCCCCACTGAGGACACACACACACACACAGCCTTTCCAATAGTGGAGACGTGTGTTTTCTGGATTCCTCTGGTCACATGGAGCGGGAGAAGTGCCGGTGTCTCTGCTCCTCACACACACTTGTGCTGCTGCTCTTCCTCTCGGGAGAGTGATGACCCAGTCGGAGGACGAGAGGACAGTTAGTGAGGGACTGGAGCCGCTGAAGTCCTGATTGATGAAGGATGGCTGTGGAGGGCGAGCTGAGGCCGGCCGTGTGTGTTTCTCACAGAAGACTCAAAGGCAGAAAGGGAGCTATAGCTCAGTCTTTCCTGAAGCCACGGCTGCTCTGCATATTTCATCTTCTGCAAGCTGTGTGGAGGTGCTTGTGGAGCGGAGATCCCAGCGTTGAGATGAAGGACCGGCAGACACTGCTCAGCAGAGTAACACACAGGCTTTATGCAGAGAGACCAGTACAGTTGAGTTACACCAGCAAGCCCTGGACAACCCTTTGCCCAACAGGTAGAGGGAGCAGTAGACCGGTCGAGCTCGCATACGTATTATATTAGCGCTTCTGATATGTCCACTCTCCAGAATCCTGCTTTCAATTCATTATTAGTCTCTTAACTCGCTGCAGATACAAGAAGTTCCTGACCGATCTACGGGGTCTGTACAATCGGCTGAGAGTTGTGCTCTCGGCTATAGGAGACCGCCAACACGTGGAGCCGAACACACATCTATGTGGAGACCGCAGTGTGTGTTCTGGAAGAGGACAGAAGCACTCGAGCGTCCTCCACTACTCCAGCTGTTCCTCAGCCGACTAGAGATGTGCTGTGAGGAGAGTGACCGGCGTTCCCGCGCTCAAGAGTCCCGGCTGCAGAGAGTAATATTAAAGCGTCTGATATTTCTCAGGGGAAGAATCATTTCTCTTGCAATATTTATATTCATTGTGAATGTGTGTGTTATGAACAGTAGACACATCAGCTGGACCGGTCTTCCCCAGCTCATCGAAAGAAAGAACATTTACCTTTTTATTTACATCGTTTTATTAAATGTTTTTCATGTATAAAAAAATAAAAAATAAGGCAGACTGATCCCGTCACTTCAGTCAAGCCCGAAGCAAGACACACACAGTGACGCGACACACAGCAGCGCGTTACGGCAACGCCCCTCAGACTGACAGATATGTAAAATAGACTACTTTAGTTTTGTACACATTGTCTTGTTAATTATAATCAAATGCATTTAGTTTGCCACGAGCCACGACCACAGAAATCACCAGGATAGTTTCACGATGCTCATCTTTCGTCGGGAACAGCCCTAAATCTTCAGTGTGTGCCGGACATTAGACAGAATACATCTTTTTGTGGGAGACTTTGAGCTTTGCAGATCTTACACACACACAAACAGCAACATAACACACTAAAGTAACAGAACACATGAACACGCATTATATGACAACTATTATACTAATGCAACCATTATTAAAAACATGATGTATAAACTCAAGCTTCCATTGTTTTCCAACAGTGAGATTGAATAATTATGAATAATGAATATTTCATTAGTGTTTGTCTCCCTCTGCTGGTTCAACACAAACACACTCAGGCTTTATATTTACTCTGTGACAAAACTCAGAGCTTTTTGAGTTTATACTGTGTGTTTATACAAATAAAATGGTTAATCTCTGAATGAGAAACTGTAATTTGACTCTGGTTATTTGTCTAATATAAAATAAATAAATAAATGTGTGTATATATATAAACATAATAAAAAACACTAAATAATCATATTTGGTTTTAAACAAATAAACAACCAATTTTTTATGGAAAATAAAATACTAATAAACTTTGATCTCATGTTATTATTATTAACTAAAAGTAAATCTATTACTGTATAAATATTAAATTGAAATAAAATAAATGTTAACTGAAATCAAATAAAATATAAAAATCTTATTGTCTTGTCAACTAACTTAAAATAAAATTAGACTGTAGTTATTTTTTTTCTAAATTAAAGAAATTAGACAAAACTAATCTAAAAAAAAGGACATAAAAATAATATTTGGTTGTAAACAAATACATAGAAAAATTAACAAATTGACAAACACAAAATGACAAAAATGTTTAATATATATATAAAACATGGGTTTAGTGTGTGTGTGTGCGCATGTGTGAGTCTGAGTGTGCGCATGTGTGTGTGTGTGTGTGCGCGTGTGTATGTATGTGTGTGTGTGTGTGTGTGTGTGTGTGTGTGAGTGTGCGCATGTGTGTGTGTGTGTGTGTGTGTGTGTGTGTGTGTGCGCGTGTGGTTGTGTGTGTGTGTGTATGTATGTGTGTGTGTGTGTGTGTGTGTGTGTGTGTGTGAGTGTGCGCATGTGTGTGTGTGTGTGTGTGTGTGTGTGTGCGCGCGTGTGGTTGTGTGTGTGTGTGTATGTATGTGTGTGTGTGTGGTCAGCGAGCAGCAGGAGTTGTCCACACAGATCCAGTCCTGCGCTCCGGATCGACTCCGGCAGAGGATGGAGCGAGAGATGGAGACGCTCGTGAAGAGAATGGAGAATAAAGGAGAACAGATCGCTGAAGTCCGGCGCCATCAAGCTCAGGTAAACTATTACTAATCTTATTACTAGCGCTGTGTGGAGCCAGAGCAGTCTCAGAAATAATACATTTACAAATCACAATTCATAAATCACACTAGATCTGGTCCAGTGGTGTACGTCTATCTATCTATCTATCTATCTATCTATCTATCTATCTATCTATCTATCTATCTATCTATCTATCTATCTATCTATCTATCATAAATGCACAGCACAATTCACATTTACAAAATCTCATCTCCCTGTGGTTCTTGAGTGGTTCAGTAAGGAGTGTTTTGATTGGTGGATTAAAAGCTCACCACTCACCGTGATTGGCTAAACAGAACATCCTCCAATAAAAATATATTTATGAATGTTAACCTGTCAGGAATGTCTCAAAAGCAGTCCACACACGTGTGATGATTTACAAATGCAGATTCAACGATCCATAAATACATGTAACATCATTCATGTTTGATGGAAATTAATTCGAGAACTTGATATATGCATATTAGTGTACACATTTTAAATGTATTTAGATGAGATGCATTTGGGGAAATATTTATGCTTTTACTTGTGTATTTATGAATTGTGTTTTGTGAATGTATTATATTCGAGGCTGATCTGCTCCATAGGGTCGGGTATCATTTGCATTTTAACGATTCTTATCGATTCCTAATTTCGACTCCAATAAGGTAAAACAAACTTAGATAGCATTAATATTTAGTGTTATTGCAAAACATGTAACTGTATCTGAACATCATGAACAGAAATCAACAGGATAAAGAAAAGAATTAGAATACATTTTCTATTTTCCCAACCCTAGTTATAACTAAAGTCTGAAATATAATTTTGAGAGCTCTTGGAAAACTGTGAATCACGATAAGACCGAATGTGATTATTAGGGGCCAAGCACTGAAGGTGCGGGCACCTATTGTATCTGTTCCCGTTCTTATTAGGGGCCAAGCACTGAAGGTGCGGGCACCTATTGTATCTGTTCCCGTTCTTATTCTTCTTTTTCTTTTTCTTTTTCTTTTTCTTTTTCTTTTTCTTCTTTTTCTTCCGACTGGGCGTCTATGGCAGCCTATAGAACCGTTTGCGGGAAACTTATACAAATTGGCACAGTGATAGAGGACAGCCTGAACTATCACCATAGCAAATTTGGAGTGTCCAACTCATTCCCTCTAGCGCCACCAGCTGTCCAAAGTTTCACTCATGTTTATGCTAATAACTTTTGAACCACAAGGGCTAGAAACAAAATTCTTTTTTCCTCTGATTCCTGAGCTCACGACGATTCGACTGGACCATATGACGTCATTTTCCGTCATAATAGTTTTTCCGCCATTTTGAATTTTCCGAAAAACCTACTTTTTCGAACTCGTCCTAGACGGTTTGTCCGATTCTCACCAAAATTGCACCAGATCATCTTCAGGCAGTGCCGACAAAAAGTTATGGAATTCAAGTCGATTTGAATTACCGTTCTCGAATACCGCGCAAATAAATTTTACGTAGCGCTTGCGAAAACAGACGTAAGGCCGTATCTCCACAACGCTTTATCGGATTCAGACCAAATTTGGTACATGTCGTCACAAGCATGACCTGAGGCTACATGCTGCGTTTCGGCGCAGCGCCACCTACTGGTCCGGAGATATGAAGAATTTATGTTTTTGCTTATAACTTCTGAACGGTTTGTCCAAAAATCACAAAAGTGGTCTCGTTAGATTCAGGGCGTCGTGCTGAGTTGACTGATATTCAATTTTCCCATATCGGCCATTTTGGCTGTCGGCCATTTTGAATTATGTGCTAAAATGCTGTATTTTACGAACTCATGAACGTATCGTTACGAAACTCAGTATGGGTCATCAGTACAACGCCCTAAAGGTACTCAAAAATGTATGAGACAGCGCCACCTTTTGGTCAAAAGTTATAATGAAATTTCCAAAAATGCTAATAACTTTTGAATAAATTTGCCTATAGTAATGACACTGATCTCAATAGATTCCTTGGGTTATGCTGAAAACATAGATACCAATTTTGCCATAGTCAGCCAAACTTCCTGTCCGCCATCTTTATTTTCTTTTAAAACCTACTTTTTCGAACTCCTCCTAGACCGAACGTCCGATTTTCACCAAAATCGGATCGTGTCATCTCCAGACCGTGCCGAGTAAAAGTTATGGATTTCGTGTCGATAGACAAAACCGTTTTCGTATACCGCAGTGGCAAAGTTGAGGCATGATGCCAAAATGACTATTCAGGCTTTATATCTGCAATGCCTTGACATATTGACACCAAACTTTGTATGTGTCATTATCACTTCACTCTGACCACATCACATCAGTTTCGTAACTGCGCCACCTATTGGTCGAAAGTGATAATCATATTTTTAGTTATTGTATGTGATTTTTCAACCATTTTGCCAAAATTCATCTTCAAATGTCTTTAATTGCTCCTTGCTGCAGTGGGTCTCACACTCCCAGCCACTTTGGCATGTCTTGTCGTCTTGCTTGCGCTTGGCCCCGGTGATTGCTGCTTGCAGCTATATTTCTTCTTCTTTTTCTTTTTCTTTTTTTTCTTTTTTTTCTTCCGACTGGGCGTCTATGGCAGCCTATAGAACCGTTTGTGGGAAACTTATACAAATTGGCACAGTGATAGAGGACAGCCTGAACTATCACCATAGCAAATTTGGAGTCTCCAACTCATTCCCTCTAGCGCCACCAGCTGTCCAAAGTTTCACTCATGTTTATGCTAATAACTTTTGAACCACAAGGGCTAGAAACAAAATTCTTTTTTCCTCTGATTCCTGAGCTCACGACGATTCGATTGCACCCTATGACGTCATTTTCCGTCATAATAGTTTTCCCGCCATTTTGAATTTTCCAAAAAACCTACTTTTTCGAACTCCTCCTAGGCCGTTGCTCCGAATTTCACGAAAATTGAACCAGATCAACTCCAGACCATGACGACAAAAAGTTATGGAATTCAAGTTGATTCGAATTACCGTTCTCGAATACCGCGCAAATAAATTTTACGTAGCGCTTGCAAAAACAGACGTAAGGCCGTATCTCCACAACGCTTTATCGGATTCAGACCAAATTTGGTACATGTCATCACAAGCATGACCTGAGGCTACATGCTGCGTTTCGGCGCAGCGCCACCTACTGGTCCGGAGATATGAAGAATATATATTTTTGCTTATAACTTCTGAACGGTTTGTCCAAAAATCACAAAAGTGGTCTCGTTAGATTCAGGGCATCGTGCTGAGTCGACTGATATCCAATTTTCCCATATCGGCCATTTTGGCTGTCGGCCATTTTGAATTATGTGCTAAAATGCTGTATTTTATGAACGCATGAACGTATCGTTACGAAACTCAGTATGGGTCATCAGTACAACGCCCTAAAAGTACTCAAAAATTTATGAGACAGCGCCACCTTTTGGTCAAAAGTTATAATGAAATTTCCAAAAATGCTAATAACTTTTGAATAAATTTGCCTATAGTAATGACACTGATCTCAATAGATTCCTTGGGTTATGCTGAAAACATAGATACCAATTTTGCCATAGTCAATCAAAGTTCCTGTCCGCCATCTTTATTTTCTTTTAAAACCTACTTTTTCAAACTCCTCCTAGACCGAACGTCCGATTTTCACCAAAATCGGATCGTGTCATCTCCAGACTGTGCCGAGTAAAAGTTATGGATTTCGTGTCGATAGACAAAACCGTTTTCGTATACCGCAGTGGCAAAGTTGAGGCATGATGCCAAAATGACTATTCAGG
>JARPMJ010005612.1:0-61083 GCA_033366665.1 Phoxinus dragarum | reverse complement strand
TAGATCAATTTTATTTCACACTATGTAAAAATAGCAGTATTTTCTTTGCAATAAGGGTAAATAGTAGTTAGATGTTATTTATTCTTATAAACACTTTATTATTAAACACAAGTAAGACACTTTGGTTTCACTTTTCGAATATTTTCTTCATTTTTATTGAAAATAAATACCTTTCCGATCTGATATGTGATATCAGCATCTTACCCCTACACTATTGCTACTAGAGTTAGTTTAAATAGCCTAGTGTAAAAAGGCGGGCTATTTGCACTTAGTGAATTAAAGGAACATATCTACCAACAATACCAATTTTGTCATCATTTACTCACCCAAGCGTGCTTCCAAAATCTTTTTTTCTCCTTTAAACAAATAAAAAGATGTTAGACAGAAAGCCAGAATTGCTTTTTTACACACAACAAAAGAGAATGATGAATTACACTGCCAAACTCCAAAAAAAAGCACCATGAAATTGAATGAGATTTAATGGGTTAAATATTCCTTTAAACAGGCAACGTGATGAGGTCATGAAACACTAGTTTGAAACATTAATCACTGCATACTGTGTACAGTTTGACATATTATTTTTTAATAATATGAGGCACCCATAGTAAAGACACCACAAATGAAATATCTCATTTGTTACACCTAGACATCAATAAGGAGAGAAAAAATACTTTTATGTGTTTCGTGCTTTTCAGATTTTTATCCCAAAAAAATAATCATATAACAGTTTTTCAGAAGAGATCTCAGCAATGTCTCAAACTGTGCTCAGATTTGACAAGTCTGCAAAAGTCAAGATCAAGAGATTACAATATGAATTCATATGAACTCATCCAATGAGAAATTGGTCCAAATCTCCCTAGAACACATGATCTGACTATTCAATTCAATTCAATTCAAGTTTATTTGTATAGCGCTTTTCACAATACATATTGTTTTCAAAGCAGCTTTACAGAAAATGCATTTCAAAAATATACATACAAAAATACAGTTAGTTAATCATAAAATTTAGGGCATAACATATCGCCGGCGTTGGGTCGTCTCTTCATAGGCGTCGAGTCGTCTCATCACAGGCGTTGGGGCATCTGAAGTCTCCATGAGAGGCTGGATACATAACTGGAGCTGACGAAACTCTATTTGAGTTATCTCGGGACAGGCGTCCCGAGATAACAACAAAAAAAGGCAGATGGGAAATAATTAGTGTAGCTGCTGTTCATAATATGAATGCATTTGATCTGATTTAACTGTAGTATAAAAGGTATGAGATGCATTATGTGAATGCTTGGCTAAAGAGATGCGTCTTTAATCTAGTTTTAAACTGGGAGAGCGAGTCTGAACCTCGGACAATATCAGGAAGGCTATTCCAGAGTTTAGGAGCTAGATGTGAAAAAGCCCTCCCTCCTTTAGTGGACTTAGTTATCCTCGGTACGACCAGAAGCCTCGAATTTAGCGATCTTAAAGAGCGCGATGGATTATATGGCGATAGAAGATCTCTTAAATACACAGGAGCTAAACCATTTAGGGCTTTATAGGTCAGTAACAATACTTTGTAATTGATACGGAACTTAATAGGTAACCAGTGTAGAGATGATAAAAATTGGTCTTATATGATCATATTTTCTTGACCTAGTAAGAACTCTAGCGTCTGCATTTTGGACTAACTGTAGCTTGTTTATGGAGGATGCAGGACAACCAGCTAATAGCTAACTATCCACATTCATTTTAGCTAGTACTTTTACAATTTGTCAAAATTGTCTTACATTTTCAACATCTTAAGGAATTCCAAGGGAAACATCTGAGACAAACTTATACATACAAATAAATCATGACTGAAAACTCCATTAAGTCTTGTGAGCTATAAAAGAGCAAACTCTGAGCAATAAAATTTGCTTTTGAGCACTATATACTTTGCAGTAAGCTAGTATTCTATTCCACAAAGCCTTTAGTCCGTTCTAGAGATGGAGTCTCGTCTCATTAGCGAAACTGGAGCCGTCTGCAAGTGCAGTCAGTTCACTTCACAATCACAGATTTACAAGCAATAAAAGCTCTAGTGATTTCAGATTGTTGTTGTGAATCAACAGCACCAATTTGTTTTATGCCCGCTCAGGGATTGTTTGATGTTTAGCATGACATTACAAAAACAATTTATGACCGTCCATTAATGATGCTAATGGTAGCTTTAAAAACCGTAAAACATCTTAGCCTTTAAAACCGCTACACACTACGAGTAATGTCTGCTATTTCACATACTTTAAAATAATAAAGTGTGACCTGACAAGCAGTATGTCTTTAGACAACAGTCGCGTGGTGTAATGTCTCCAGACTGAGAACTCGTGTTGTAGCCGAAAACTTTTAGCGCCTCTTCGAGTTACTTTTTGAAAATCCATCTCCAAAATCTATAGGCTACACATGAAAAATAGTCCAAGATGAAGAGTATGAAGAGAGATTGATTTTAAACACTCAAGATAGCTACACGTTACAGTTGTTATAGCGATTGGGTGCATTTTTGAATTATTGAAGTAAATATCTATAAATAATGTAGGTAATAATGTGTGAATAAACTGTATTGTGCCAAATCAAATTACATTTGAATATATGTTGAGATATTATTTCAGAAATGTAAAAGGTAAAGTGTTTTGCAGTTCAATTTGACATTGCAGAACCAAAAAATGTTTGTTCAATCATTGAATTCGGCCAGAATACAACACAGTATGATGAGTAAGAGAAAATAACTATCGAATCTAGTGTTCGGGTCTAATTCTTGCTGTATTAAAGTGATTGGAGGACATAATAGCCTTTGTTCACCACATTTGGTTCCTGTGTATGCGAGTGAATTACACAGTGAGATCAAGAAGCAAATGTGTTGTCGGGTGACCCAGTTTGAGTGGCCCGATGGGGTCCATCTGTGAGTCATTAAACACTGAAAGTCCTGAGCCAACCGGCGATTCCTTTAAACCAGACCAGACTCCATCCGAGAGCCTTGGATACTTCAAATGTTTCAAATTCGGGAAACCAGCAAACCCTCCCCCCAGAGGCTTTTCAAAAATAAATCTCCAGTCAATCGAAGGAGGAGAATTCTTAGTCCACATGGGGGGAAAACTGCACTCAAGTTCAATGTATTTAGTGAGAAAACCTCAAACTCAAAGGAGGATTAAACTAACTACAGTCCTGTATATGACGTCAAAAAGCAGAAGGAAAACGTAAAATATATAAATATATATAGCATTAGTCAACCAGACGTACTTCCTAATCCACGTAACCATGTATGTTGTACCTTCGCCTGCGATCGCCCTGTTGCGTGATTGTGATCACTTCTGTTTACCCCTCCTCCTCCCCAGCACCACCTGTACAGATCAGCTATGGCACTTCTCATATATTCTTGCAGCAGCATGTCCTTTATTAAATATTATTTTAACTAAGCTGAACAAATTCTTGTATTTTCTTGTATAGATCCCATCCGCCAAAATCAAGCATATGCACATTACTGTACATGCACCATGCCAATAAATGCTTGTTAAATTCACTCGGAGTTATCATGACTTGAAGGTACAATATGCAAGATTTTTGCATAAAAATTATCCCAAAATCACAAGGCCAGTGTTATATATTTTGTTAAGTTGACAACTTACAATATCCCCAAATGTTTCCAACTATTTTTAAACCGTTATCCTCGGTTTCCGCTCGTACTGCGTGGAGACCTGGACAAATGCGGAAGTTGTAGTTGTAGCGTCTATCAAGCAACAAACGTTAGCTTTTTTTCGTGCAGTCAGTCGTTATGGAACACAATTATTCTTTACCGATTGCAGCTGGTTCTGTCGACAAAGAAAGACCCATAAAGTCCCATAAGTACCATAAACGTACGGGTCAATTTTATATATTCCAAATGTAGCATTCGGTAATAGTTATGTTTATGTAAGGAAAGTATTATTGCTTTAGGTTTGTGTTTAGTTTCTTGACATTGTTTATCACGTCTGGTGTTTATGGCCATGTAAATAAATAAATCATGTGTTATACATAAAGATGAATCAGTCTTTTGGCAAATGATGTGGGTATGTTCGAATGTACTTTTACAACAATTGTTCAGAACTCATAAAACTGCGCAGCGTTATCACAACAATGAATACAGTAACATCTATGATAACCAATTTAGTATTAAACCTTACTTTTCTTGTGGTTAATTAATTTTAATGAAATAAAAGCATGTCATTAAACGCAACATTTATAAAAATAGAACTTTACCTCATGCATGAACATGATTTTTTCGATTCCCGTCTGACTGATTTACATCCACGGTGGAGTCAAAAACTACAGTTCCCATCATTCCACGCTCCTTCACATCGTCATCTAGCTACGCTGTTGTTGTTGTTTGGATTGTAGCGCCCTCTAGCGGCAGAAAATATTGCATATTGTACCTTTAAATTAATTTATCTAAATGCTAAAACTTATAACACACACATCCAGTACTTAACAAAAGAGGGTCTGTGGTATCAATTTATTGTTGTGCATATTGTTGTCGCATATACCAGTACAGGCTCCAGGAAGCTTTCCTTAGGGAAGTACATAGTAGCCCATAGTAAAAGTATGCAAATTGGGACGCAGCCATATAAGACACATTAATCTTTGAGAATGGCAAATTCTTGGCAAGACTCTGAAGTTAAAGCAAAATTAACGACGGAGAAACAGTTTGATCCAAAGGAAATACATGACGATTTGGCAGAAGACTAATGAGTGAGCATCCATGAGTGTGGATGAGGCTGTAGTTTTACTAGCTTGGCTCCAGGCGTTTATTTGACTTTAAAATGCCTGACTGACATTCGCAGTCTGGGCGGCGAAGCACAGATAAGAAGAGACTTTAACTGTTTGCTCAGCACTGCCTACATTTCCACCTCTTTGTGTTGCGGAAATCCATCTCACCCTGTATCTTGTGTGTTTTTAGGGTCCTGGGTTGGGATGATGTCCTTCCTGTCTCCGTGTTGGTTCACTCATTGTCTTGTTCTCTGGCTGATACAGTATCTGTCTTTTTCCCATGCTGTTGTGTGGTGAGGTTGGGAGGTTTGACGCCTCACATGATAAAGGACCCACCTGAGGTAAACGGGTGTCGAGTGGTTTACTCGCCACACAGATTTATGGTCTGTTTCCCTGCACGGTTGAAGACTTCCATCTTCCATCAGCTGTTCTGGTCTTCTGGACAGCCGTGCATATTAGAAAATATAGGTGAGGTCAGGAGGTCATATAACTGTGACACACACACTACAGCAATCATTGCACATGCTGCTATCAAACTAACAGGCGGAAAAGCTGTTACACACATGTCACTATGACAGGAAACAAACCTGTTTATACATGTACATGCATCAGGGTTTACATTATTTTATACTAAAGGAAATTTGCAGACAACAACAGCATGTTTAAAGGTGATCGACTAAGCTTGAAATAAATTAAAATTAAATAAATTAAATATTTAGGCTTTACTTACCGGTAAATGGAAAGATCTGCCAATAGAACAGTCAGAAGTCAGTTTCCTCTCATATCAGTTAAATTGTGCTTCTTTGATAAATATTTCCCTTTTAAAAACTTGATATTTTTCCAGGAATACGATTAGGATTTTTTTTTTTTTGCAGTGTAATTTTTTTTTTTTTTATGCAAATTTTAGAGGGATTATTTCACTCTAAAATGTTGTTCATTTTCATGTTGTTCCAAACATGTATGAGTTTCTTTCTTCTATTGAACACAAAAGAAGATATATTTAAAAAAAATTGGTAACCAGACAGTTGATGGACTCCATTGACTTCTATAGTATTTTTTTCTTACTTTGGAAGTCAATGGCTACCATCAACTGTGATGGTTACCCGTATTCTTCGAAATATTTTATTTTGTGTTCAACAGAAGAAAGAAACAGGTTTGGAACAAATAAGTGTCTTTAGTGTCACATGATCCTTCAGAAATCATTTTGCTGATTTGCTGTGAATTGTTTTTATTATTATAAGTGTTAAAAAAGTTCTGTTTAATATTTGCGTGGAAACTGATAAAGAACGGCAGTATTAGAAGATAAGGTTCAAAAGACGGCATTTTTTTAAATAGAAATCTTTTGCTACATTATAAATGTCTTTACTGTCACTATTGATTAATACATCCTTGATCAATAAAAGTATACACTTCTTTCAAACAAAAAATCTTGGACTATTTTTATGGTTACTTTTGGGAGTCCTATGGAAAAAAAAGTTGTATGGAAAAGAATTGTAAATATTCTTCAAAACTCCTTTTGTTCACAACAGGAAAAAAAAGACTTACAGCTTTGGAACAACATGAGGCTTAGTACATGATTTCCCGATTTTCATTTTTTGGATGAACTATTTCCTTAATGTCAAAACAAAGAGAAATGGCTAGTGTAATTCAGAAACTCTGTGGTGTGTCTCCGCGGCGTCGGCCAAGAGCACATCAGACTGCATGAACATGTCAAACTCTGTGTTTAGACGCTCCAAAACGGATCACAGTTGGACCAGAACTCCTTCTTCAGGACCAGAACTCAGTTCTTCCAACGTTAACAAACCGGGCTGTGTTTTGTGGACATCGTCTTATGTGTGTGTGAGACTAGAGCTGGATGTGTGAGCGTGTAAATACCTTGGTGGTTCAGGCACCTCTCCCTTTACCCAGAATTCCTCTGTCCCACTTCCCTTGACGTCACAGCTAGAGAAAGTGGGCCTACTCGTGGTCACTGTGGAAGAGGAACTGCTCCGAAGCGACTCGAGGAATTTTAATGGTGGAGTTGGAGACCACTGCAGAGAGAGAATGACTTTAGGGTTTGGACAACCCTGTCGGAACTAAGCGATTTTCATACGCATGTAATGTGTGGACGTTCTTTCTCTCTTTAGAGCTGATCTCCTGGCCAAATTTCTCCATCTGGAAGCATGATCATGGCATACAGCCGTTAATGACAGGCTTCAAAACATCGCAACGCAGTCAATTTTTGCATGTAAGCATATCAATTCACTCACACAGGGTCTTTGGCCTGTATCTCGTCTCAGAAAAGCATTCTTAATAAGAAAACGCCTGTGTAAATATTCACTTACTGTATGCATTATGATCTTTTGTCACACTGTTTTTTTACCTACTGTAAGTCGCGCTATTTTGGTTCAATGGGGGTTTCCAGTAGCACGGGGAAGGAAACGCGTGTTCGAGTCTCTCCAGCGTTTTAAAGGAATTTTGGTTAAATAAGACACAGGTTCTCATATGCAATTATCTCGTTTTAATCTGACTCCATGAATTAAATAAAAGTTCAATGTGCAATAAGGTTATGTTTACACTTAAATAGTTACAACATGATGTAATGAGAATTTAAACCATTTTTACCCAGTATAAATGTTACCTGAGAGAGAGAGAGAGAAAGAGAGAGAGAGAGAGAGAGAGAGAGAGAGAGAGAAAGAGAGAGAGAAAGAGAGAGAGCGAGAGGGAGAGGGAGAGAGCCCTCTCCCCAGCTTGGCATCCAAAGACAAGAGAGTGAAGAACATTTGCCGTCCTGTTTTGTCATCTCTCCCCCGACCATCTCCCAACACCTAGGTGTGAAATATTCAAACTGACCAATCAGACCATCACAATTTCGTCCATTGTTCCCAACCTCCGGCCCACAGGCCCATATCACCGCTATGCTGGAAATGTCTTAATGAAAAGCAGTGTCTTTGTTGCATTGAAATAATCTTGGATTATTTCCAGCCTTACAGTCCGCCGCTTGGCACCATTGGCAATACAGATGGAATTCAAAGGTGGCACAATCCATAGAGACATGCTTTCTGTTGTGTGGTTGCCATCTTCAGACTTTTCGTCCAGGCTTTGTGGCAATAACAGTTTTGTCAGTGTTCAGTCTTTGTTCACCATCCAGCCCTGCATGAGGAGGCTCCATCAAATGGTCTTTCACCGTTCATGGATGTGCAATTCATCCATCACACCTCCACAAGAACAGGCACTGAATCTTGGAGCAAACGAGTGGCAGCTGTGTCTTTCTGAACCAGGACACAGGACATAACTTCAGTAGCAGTGATCCTGTGATTTAAGAGAGCATCCAATACAACAAACAGCAAAAGTAGACATATGGCATTTGTCATTGGTCAACGGGTTGATATGGTCAGATTCAAATTTGTCTCTGGCAAAAAACCCTTAAGTATTTAGGAACACGGTCAAGGGAGGACAACAGAAGATCAACAAGTTCTTACACTGTTTCAGGAAACACTCAAATAAATTTCATCACAACAAAACAACAATGCTGGTTTATAACCTCATTTCATGTAGAGTTTCTGTAAAACATTTAGTGTAACCCAAACGCAGAGATTCAATTTAATCAATGTCCAAAAACATTGTTGTAGGTCAAATGGTCAAAATACAAATATGCAAGGTATGTAACAATATTTCATGTAATATCAATAATAATATTCAATCAAAAATCATGAAGAAATACATATAATAATCATTGTTTGTTCAGTAATCTTCCAAAGTAAGCCACCTATGCAGATTTAAGAAGTGACTTTGGCATAATACAAGAATGGAGATCTTCCTTGTAACAGTGTGTGTGTGTGTGTGTGAGTTTAGTCATATGATAGTTTGGTGTTTGTGTGTGTGTGTGTTTAGTCATATAACAGTTTGGTGTTTGCGTGTGTGTGTGTGTTTGTGCGTGTGTGTTTTGGGGTTTGTGTGTGTGTTTTTTGTGTGTGTTTTTGTGTGTTTTGGGGTGTGTGTGTGTGTGTGTGTGTGTGTGTGTTGCTGACTAAGTCACAGTCGATGACAGGGTTGAATTGTGTGTGTGTGTGTTGCTGACTAAGACACAGTCGATGACAGGGTTGAATTGTATTTTTTTGTAATTGATTGAAGCTTTCACACTTCAGATCTAGTTTGTTTTTTATAATGTGTCTGTTATTAGAGGCATTGTTGAGAAATCATGGGCCCTATGATTTTCCAACCACACCAATAACAATCAGTTAAACATTTTTGAATTTTAATAGCAGGTCTGTCTCTGCTTTAGAATTTGCATTATCAATTTGTGACTGTAGCCATTCATGTGTACGTTAGAGTGTTTTCCCATGAGTCGGTAATGTGTACTGTCATCATGGGATCAGCTTTGCCATCCTATGTGTGTGAAGCTGTCTGAATCTGTTCAGTGTGATGATGGACAATAGATCATTAGTGAAGTGTCACCTTTGGGCTCTATGCCATCTTTATCTTCTTATGTGTAGTGTTCAGCGGTAAATGGAGGTGTGTGTTCAGTGTTCATGCCTAAGAGATGGGTGGAATCAAATATGATAATTGTGTTGTAAATTTGGATCCAGTTCTAACTGGGAGGCCACAGTTATGCAGTAGTGTTACTGTGATGTGTGAGTGGCCTCGAGTTGTCTTTTCACCCATCTCCCGAGTCTCAGGTTATGTTCTAACAATCTCGTCCTGCTTTGGTGCAGGTGGAGTCCGGCCCGTCCTGGCGTCCATCCTCCAAGGGATTTCAGTGTTAAACCTGAGACAGAAACAAATGCAGAGAACCACAGTTAATTCAGATATTTTCAACAGTTTCAAATTTTTAATTCCTGTTTTCACATGAAACCGAGTTTCATTGACCAGGTCTAAATTGTTGCTGTTTTAGGACAGTGTGTGACACCTAAGGCTGCTCTTGCAGTTCAGCCTTCAGTCTGCTTGTGTCATGAGCATTAGAGATCCCAGTTCTGCTGGGGAAATCTTCTGGATTCATCTGAGTTTTTATCACTCATATTGTCATTTTAAGTTGCTCTCATTACAATCAGATCTGTGGGCAGGAATTTGTTCACCTGGATCGGTGTTGCCTATTTATGGTGTCATTCACACATTTGGTTAGTGCAGATATATTTTTACCTGCAAGAAACTGTGGTATCTGTCTGCTGTTTAGCATTTCACACCCACCTCGTAATTTTACTTCTCTGATCAGATTTCAGTTTTATTTGGCTGTTAACTGTGCCACACTTATTTGCAAATGTAAAAGCACATCCTCTGCCCTTTTGGCACTGGTTAACATCCCAATAGAATCTAATTCTAAAGACTGATGTCACACTTTTCCAATTAATGCCCTGTTTGGCGATTATAACACAATGTATATTAGAATTCGAGTTATAATACAATTATGTTATATTTAAAATAATATAAGGTAAATAATATTATTTCTGGTCTCTGGAACAACTTTGTTGTCAAAGTATTTGTTTTTTCAAAAGGCGATTATTTTTATCCGGCCCTTGCTCTGTACGTTCTCGTGTCAATACATTTGATTATGAAAAGATATTTGGTTCAGGCTGGCTGACAAAATATATATGTTCACCGTTTCTCTTTTTATATTTCAAATGCCAATTCTTTCATTTTTAGTCTCTTTGAGGACTACGTGAAGGCAAAATTACTATTTTAATATTTAATTATTCTCTTTTGACTCTTTAATATTATTTTACCCGCTTAGATTAGGAAACTATGTCGCTTTGAGGTCCTTACCCAGTAGGTCTCCGGCACAAGCGTTCAGTCCTGAAGATCAGGAGCAGAGGCAAATGGCTACATATCTAGGATTTTGCCGTAATCCCTACATGCAACAATCAAAGATACATTCAGTAGCCCTCAAGGATGCCCTTCAGGAACTTAATTCAACGGTTTTACTTTAGTAGGTTTTGGCCACCATTAAAGACGCCAGTAGATTAACTTTACTTCTTCTTTAATGGCTTTGGATTGGCCAAGCCCGTGATGGTTCACGTGCACTTACTTACAGTAACATTAAATTAGAACAGAAGTCATCGGAAGCATCCAAGCTAGATTAATCAACCAGTCTCTAACTGGTCCTAGACGGACATACTCATCCTCCCACCCAAGCAGCCTGCAAACTTCCTGATATCAGTTTTTAGCCGTCGCTAAACTCTGAAGCAGCCTTGTGGTAACATACGAATCCGTCCATCTTATTTGGGAAAAAATAATCTCGGAGTCATTTAGAATTAATTCAAACGTAACAATGCATAAATTTTGTTCAAGATTCAGAGTTACTGAACCCTAATGCGCGACGTTCTCTGGAACTTTGAATATGAGTGTTTTGTTGTTTCAGGATTTTTAAATTCATTCTTGTGTTACAAATTTGAAAATTAACAATTATTTCATGCTTTTTAATCTCATCTGTGTTAAAGTTCAAGCTTTCAAATTTAATATAGAGTTTTTCAAGATTAGTTTAGGTTTAGTATAGGATATTAATGTTTTCAATGTGGCTTTGGGCCTATCGGTGGCACAAAGTGTTAAGCGTTTGGAAGCAGCATGGCATTAGCATTTACGTTAGCTTAGCCTAAAACAGATTTTTAGCCTGTAAATCATGTCATCCTATTTTTTCCAAACTTCTTTGCTTTTCATAAACAGTTCATCGACCTGCCTTTTTATTTATAAAATCACGCATTTTTCGATCGTTTACAAACTTAGATTTTTATTTCTGTTGTTTGCTCATTCTCTTTGTATAAGGCAATGCAATAATGGCAAAGACATGCGGCTGATTTTATAACTTTTAGGGTTTATTTTTTCGGTTCTTCGTCGAGTTATTCATTATTTGGAAGATGTTATTCCAATTTTAGGTTTCGTCTCTTGTTGCTTAGGCAAACAAGGAGATCTTTCAAATCTATACAAGTGTTTTCATTCTTCATCTGCTGCGCTGCCGCTGCTAATCTAATCACGTCCTCACACGTGTTTCTAGACAAAGAGATTTCCGACCCGTAATAATGCGAACATTTTCTTAAACACTTCTAAAAAGGTAGAAAAAGTTGACTTACCACAGCGGCGGAAGAAAGAGAAGATGTTCAAACCTCTGTGTTGATTTTAGATTCCATTTTTGCTGGAAAGATCTTTTTTCGCGGCTCGCGTTGTGCTTCGCGATCACGTCTCCGGGGCTCACCAATTTGTAAGTCGCGCTATTTTGGTTCAATGGGGGTTTCCAGTAGCACGGGGAAGGAAACGCGTGTTCGAGTCTCTCCAGCGTTTTAAAGGAATTTTGGTTAAATAAGACACAGGTTCTCATATGCAATTATCTCGTTTTAATCTGACTCCATGAATTAAATAAAAGTTCAATGTGCAATAAGGTTATGTTTACACTTAAATAGTTACAACATGATGTAATGAGAATTTAAACCATTTGTACCCAGTATAAATGTTACCTGAGAGAGAGAGAGAGAAAGAGAGAGAGAGAGAGAGAGAGAGAGAGAGAAAGAGAGAGAGAAAGAGAGAGAGCGAGAGGGAGAGGGAGAGAGCCCTCTCCCCAGCTTGGCATCCAAAGACAAGAGAGTGAAGAACATTTGCCGTCCTGTTTTGTCATCTCTCCCCCGACCATCTCCCAACACCTAGGTGTGAAATATTCAAACTGACCAATCAGACCATCACAATTTCGTCCATTGTTCCCAACCTCCGGCCCACAGGCCCATATCACCGCTATGCTGGAAATGTCTTAATGAAAAGCAGTGTCTTTGTTGCATTGAAATAATCTTGGATTATTTCCAGCCTTACACTACTATGCGATTTAGGAAGCAGCCTTGCACTACACTGGTTGCGTGGTGTGTTTTTTTGAGTCACTGACCAGTTTGTGGATTGCACTAAAGGCTGGAATACACTACACAACTTTTACTCAGATTATTGCCCCGATTTGCTGTCTAGACAAGTCGACAATAGTTGTGGAAAGTCTGCACCAGTCTGCAGGTTTTAGGCAGTCGGAGTTGACAATTTTCACAGAAAAACACGTAGTGTATAATGGGCACAGCACAGACTACAGATGTGTTCAAAATCGCCCCCTATACCCTCATTAAATAATAGGCCTACTCAATATAGTCCACTTAAAGGAGTGAATGAAAATGATTGAGTGAATTTGGACACTGAGCGTGCCGGAAGGGCTGCCGCAGTCATATGTGCTTTGCTGTTTAATAATCATTTGAGGCTTAGCAAACTGGCTCTAGTAAAGAAAAGATTTATCTTGAATTCTGTCATGGAAACTAGAATGTGTAAACCTTAATGAAACAATTTAATAATCAATTAAAAATTAATTTATACCTGGACCAGCGGATTGGAAAAACATTAGGCCTATGGGTATTCTCCTCTAGCCGTTGCACACATAGACAGTATATGGTTGCACATCGGTTGTACACTCGTCATTGCGGACGGTGCATTGTGGGATTGAATGAGTGCACTCGATATCGTCCACTATGGTTTCGGATACCAAATGGCGGTCCCTTCAACTAGTGACCTGTTTAAGGGTAACGTTATATGGGGTCGTTTTCAGACACAGCATAGGAATTTTTAGCTTCAGACAAAGGATATCAAAACGTTTGAAGTTTTAAGCCGAATATAGAACATCGTAGCCGCTAATGAATCAGAACAATAGTCGCGTTTAATCGGATACTTTTTAAGGCATGGTAATGATTCATTTCTTACCTTTGTTTTGAACCAAACCGCATTTTTAACCAATCACATTCAATCCAGACTGTAGTAGGCTCATAACTCAGCGAAGTAATATTCACTGTCACTGGAAGATTCAAGCAGCGCAGGTGGTAAACACTGCATGAGGAGCAATGCGCATGCGCAAGACCGTTACCCTTTTGGCACGATCCAAAAAAAGAATCAGAAAGAAAAAGCAAGATGACATGTCCTCAAAAAGACACTGTTTTTCACCTGATTGGCACAATATGTTTTATATTAATAAATATGTCACGCTATTTCAAAAGTAGGCTTATTTTATATGGCAGAACTAAGACGAGGGGGTTGTTATGAAAATGTCTTGATATGCCAATGGTGCAAAAATGGTAGAAATGTATTTTTTTCACATAATTCTTAAAAAAAAACTGTATTAACTGGATTTATTTCCAATATAATAGGATGCCATTCACACACACACAAAAAAAAACATGCAATATTTTGAGGTCTACAGTAGTAGCCTACACACTTTGCCACTTTCTTAAAGGGAATCTGTTTTTCTTATTATATTTTTCAATCAAATTTATCTTTCATATCTCTGTCAAATTGCTAAATATCAAATAAACTGATGATAAACTGATGGTTGTCAGCTCCACTAATTCTCCGTCCTGACCGGGAAATGAATCTTGGCCCCCGGTTTAAGTAGACGGCTGGTTTCTTTCATTACTCTAGGGGTTTGTTTGTCTTTAACTGCCCATTATTAGGACAGTGAACTTCCGAGCCCGTGCTGGAATGACTACCACATGTTTGTGCTTTGAAATTCCAGCCAAAACAAAAGAATAAAAATTCAGCTCACAATTCCCATGAGGAGCACTTCGGAAATAACCAGGCGGCCTCGCCGTGGTATATATAAGGAAATCCATCCTTTTCTTAACCGCACTGCCCAAGGGGTTAAAATCTGGAATTCTGAAACCATTTTCTCTGATTCTTCCCCCTGGAAACATTCGGGAATAATGCAAACCTGGAAATAAAACACTTTCCCTTTGAGGCCTACATGCTGTACAGGAACCTGAAAGCAATAGGCCTCACTACAAAGCTAAACTTTATTCAGATCTCTCTGAAGGGTTAAAGTGTCTCCTGGCAGTGATTCGCCAAGGAATCTGCTGGTATTTGGTCTTTCTGTGGCACCCCGGGGCATCGGGTTTGGTAGGATTCAATCTGACCGTGTCTGGATGCAATGAATACCGCTGATGCGGTGAAGAGGAGAGGAGATATAAAACACACACTCTTGAGATAAAAGGACCAGCGAGCTGCGGCTTGAAGCGTCTCGACGGGTGTGTCTGTGGACGTGCCAGTCATTCCTGGTTGCAATCAAAAAAAGTGAATCCAAATGAGGGTCTGTGGGTGGATTTGCGTGTGAATGTGTGTAAGGTTTGGTGGTGGTGGTGAATGATTTTATGATGGATTGGAGAGGAGGAGGAACTCACATCTGTGCTGTTAACAAGAATGACTCAGAGAAACAGAAATCAGTTTAATTAGTTCAGCATATTTTGGCATTTTTAGTGTACAGCAGGAAAATATCTGCATCAGTCTTGAATAAAAGTGTTTTGATGACCTTTAAAGAGATCTGAAATAAAGAAATAATTTATATTCTTTTCATATTTTTAATTATATTTAAAACATAATTTTTTTGTGGACCTTTCACCCAAATGCAATTGGCAGTTTTAAATTGCTTGACATTTCTAATCATACTAGCCTGGGAAAACCCAGACCACTCTCAGTTGTAACTGAGGTAAGGGTCTGGCAAAGCTCCATAGACAATTTATTTCCACAGGGGCGTCACCAACGGACGTCGGATAGATCTAAAACCAATCAGAGCGATGAATGACATGACGTTTGCAGAGCGACGGAGAAACATCTCGAGACTCTCAGCAATTCTCTGTTTGTGTTAACGAAAATGACAATTTTCGTTAAATCGCTTGAAACAGACGCGATAGCTGATTCGAACGAGTGATGTTGTGATGTTCCACGGCGGAATCCATCTTTGTAATGTACAAAATCTGCGTCACCGTCTCTGCTCTGTCGTCACTCGTCATCGTGTAAAGTCCGCCCCAACATTTCTGATTGGTGCCGCGATTTCGACGGATTGGAAATGGGTTTCAATGGGCTCTTTGCCAGACCCACTTGCAGAGCAAATCTAAATTTGCCGGAAGTGGTCTAGGTTTTCCCATAGACAGTATATAAACTGGACACAGCGACCCCATAGGTTTCAACGGAGAGAAATGAAGTCAATTAGAAGCACTCACTTCCTGATCGCAAGACGAACTGCGCAGGCTCAAACTGAGCTTGACGACGTAGATGTGACGTGAGCAACCTGTAGGTCTTCTAGTAGCTGTGCCGAGAGAAATCTGAATCATTCCCTTCCGAATCTCGCAGAGACGGAGAGCGTGAGTATTTGCTGTCCATGAGCTAGCAGCGGGAGCAACTTTATCACTCTCTATGGGCTTCTCCTTTGACTTTATGCCTCCACGTCCTCCCGATTGCTTGCGAGCTCCTCTGCCTGTCCATACGGTAATTTTTCGACTTGTGCGACAGAGTCGCGCGGGTATGACGCAATCGTTAGCCTATTTTTCAGATCTTTCAATCTAATGGACAAAATAAGCTTACAAACTTACATTACTTACAGTATTACAAAATACTTACAATTTACATGTTGCTGCTTGGAATCTTTTTATTTAGTCAAGATACACAATTACTTTTAAATGCTTGTCAATGGAGAAAACTAATGTTTGTGTCCATTACAGTGTAGCTTTAGAAATGTTAATGTAAGATTAGATGTTTTTTCGCATTTTCTTCAGAAGCAATGCTTGTATCTGAAAAAATGTGCATGGGAAACCTGTTGTGGGTCATTACTATGAGAATATATAATTAAATCATTTTTAAAGCTGTCATGTCTCTGTGATATTTTGGTCTTTAGATATGACACAAGTCTGTCATGCAATAGGTATTTTATTTTAATTTCTCATTTTATTATTCACCAGACAAAAACCATGGAAGGAATAGCACACCTCTCCTCAACAATAACTTGGCCAAAAGGTGCAGACAGGTTCTTTTATTTGGAAAAAACACACAACCCCAATTGTCATGTTATGGATCCGAGGGAGGCAAATCACTAAGGGAAGCAAAACGTCTCAGGTTACGACTGTAACTCTAGTTCCCTGAAAAGGGAACGAGACGATGCGTCAATGATGCTTTGGGAACGCTTCTGCGTGATTGCGTCTGAAGCACTTATGTCAACTAGTCCAATGGCGAGAGTGGGCGTCACGGGCGGGTGACGTGATGACCAGGAAAGGATAAAGGACATCCGGTTTAGAACCGCGCTAGCTTCGAAAGCTTCGATCACAGGGATGTAGGAAGTATGGCAAAGTGACTTTCCCCAGGTTTTCAAATGCTCTTGTCTTAGTTGTGCAGTATTCACACAGACAGGTTCTTTTTCGTATGGCGTGTTTGGTATTCTCGTTCCCAAAGCGTCATTGACGCATCGTCTCGTTCCCTTCTCAGGGAACTAGGGTTACAGTCGTAACCTGAGACGTTCCCTTTCGAGGGAACTCGCGATGCGTCAATGACGCTTTGGGAACGAGAATACCAAACACACCATACAAAAAAGAACCTGTCTGTGTGAATACTGCACAACTAAGACAAGAACATTTGAAAACCTGGGGAAGCGCCCAGGTCGAAGTAGCAAAACCTTACGAATGTGAGCAGAGAGGACCAGCCTGCCGCATACCACATCCTACAGGGATATCTACATATATAATAAGGCTTATAAGCCGCCATACTCCTGTCCTGGTCTAAAAGCACCACGGAGGAAACAACCAAAGGTAGGCACTAAAGCCGCCACGTACACCTTCAGAGTGGAAGGGGATAACCCTGCGGCAAAACGAACCAGCAGTAACTCCAGCACTGTACCAATCGGGCAGTAAACTGGGCCCCACTGCCCAAGACCCGTAAAACGAAGTGAATACCCATCACTTAATACATAAAGTTTCCTCGTGGAGGGAGCTCTGGAGTGAAGTATGGTCTCCACAACCTCAGTTGAGAGACCAAAGACAAAGAGTTGGGCCCCCTCAGAGGCCAAACCCACAGGATCCAAATCTCTGGGCTGGGTGAAAGATCACCCAATCCACTTGAGACCGAAGGTCCCTCCTTACTAGATTCTCCAAGGGAGAGCCGTCGAGGAGAGACACCGGGTCCGGGTCCAGAACTCCTGGGAGCAGAGTAATCGGGGAAAGATGTACAGACGTAGCCTCGGCCATGTCCATACCACAACGTCCAGCCCCAAGGGAGCTGGGTGTGTGAGGGAAAACCAAAGTGGACCATGCGTCGTATCCTGAGACGCGAAGAGATCCACTTGTGCCTGGTCATAAACCCCCCAAATGTGCTCCACCACCTCAGTGTGGAGCCTCCATTCCCCGGGCCTCAGCCCCTGCCTCAACAGGATGTCTGCTCCTACATATTTATGTAAGAGACCACCGATGTGTTGTCTGTATGGACAAGCACATGATGATCCCTCAGGTCTGGGAGGAAAGTCTCAACGCATTGAAGACTGCCACCATCTCCAGGCAATTTATGTGCCCAAAAAAGATGATGACTCCTCCACAGGCCCTGGGATGAGCGGCCTCCCATTACCGCACCCCAGCCGGTGAGGGAAGCATCTGTTGAGATAGCAACTCGATGGCAAAGAGCTCCCAACACCGGAACCTGGTAAAAAAAAGTATTTCCTCCATATAACCAAGGCGCGGAGACACTGCCGCGTGATCTTGATCGTACGAAGTGGGTTTCCCCTCGGGGAGAACCCTCTGGTTCTGAGCCACCACTGCAAAGGTCTCATGTACAGCAGGCCAAAGGGTATCACATTGGACGCTGCTGCCATGAGGCCCAACAGTTTCTCAAACTGTTTCACAGTGCGTGACTGACCTAGCTTCAACTCTTTTGTGGCTGTGAGGAGAGCAGCTACACGAACGGGCGATAGTGTGGCTCGCATCGTGACTGATTCCCATACCACACCAAGGAAAGTGGTTCTCTGTAATGGAGAAAGCACACTCTTCTTGGCATTGAGTCTCAACCCCAATTTTTTCATCTGAGCGAGGACGACATCTCGATGCCGAACCGCTAACTGCTCTGATTCCGCCAGAATCAGCCAGTCATCGATGTAGTTCAGAATGCGTATGCCCTGCAGCCTGGCGGGGCCAGAGCTGCATCTACGCTCTTCGTGAACATGCGAGGTGATAGCTAGACCGAATGGAAGCACCCGATAATGGTATTCTTTGCCCCCAAAAGAAAACCACAGGAACTTCCTTTGTTGAGGAAGGATGGAAGGAAGCGCCTTTTAAATCTATCGTGACAAACCAGTCCTCGGATCTGATTTGAGTCACGATCTGTTTGTGTGAGCATCTTGAACTTGAGTTTCATGACTGCACGATACAACAGACGAAGATCTAAAAAGGGACGCACCCCCCATCCTTTTTCGGAACAATAAAGTAGCGGCTGTAAAACCCCGATTCTCTGTCGGGTGAGTACACCTCCTCTATAGCTCCATACGCTAATAGAGACTCTACTTCTTGCTCCATTACCAGAGCCTGCTAGGGATGTACTAACGCGAGTAGCACCCCGTTGTAACGAAGTGGAGGAGAAAGAAACTAGATTCTGAAACCTCTCTCTATTATCTGCAGGACCCATGAGATATCTTCGGCAGATTCTTCCTCTCTGTCAGAAAACCTACTAAGGGTACCAGTCCCTCGAGACTGGCCTCTGGTGTTATTGTAGAAGCCACTTCGGTGACCTGAAGCATCCTGGCAGGAAACGACCGAACTGACTGTTTTTGAACCCCCCTCAGAGGGTGCGAGTTCGACACAGTGTCGTGGTGACACTAAGCCATGTGCTCGCTGGAGACCGCTGCGCCCCGAGGCACCAAGGGTGGCGGGGGTTGGCAGAACGACCTCCTGAGGGCACCGAGGTGGGGCGGGCACCGTATACTGAGGTGTACACCGCTTCACCCCAGTCGGGGTTTCCCTCAGAGGTCTGACACCAGTGGCATCAGGACCTTGGCCGAAGCCTTTTTCACAGAAAACAGTCCTCAGATCCATCTTCTGCTTTAAAGGCTTCTGTAGAGAATGCCATTCTGGTCCCCAATCTTTCTGAGGGGGAGCACAGGAAATGGCACTCTGCCTGTACAAGGAGTTTGTTAATGGCTAGTGCTGCTCCGCCCAGCAGCCCCATTTACGAAGTTATAAACTCCAACTCATTGCACACAGGAGATTGAGAATATTAAATTCCCTTAACTCGATGCTCAGCACATACCATATAATTCCTCAAAATTAAATGTAAAAGATCAACCAGACAAGTTACATGGTCTGGATGAAATGCTGAACTTATGCATGAATCTAACTAAGGAAAGTCAGATAAGCAAATTTAAATGCAGCCCACTTAATTAATTCCTCAGAATCAAACAGCACAAAATCAACCAGACAAGATAATATAGTCTGGACGAAAGGCTTATAGGAAAATATATAGCTTATATTTTTACAAATAGTTTCAACATACAATAAAATAATCATAAATTCATAGCTTGCAATACACTGTATCTCTTTAATCAATGCATTGCAATTGCATAAGGTCCACTGGATTCATATTGCAGTCTTTTAAAAACAGTAGCATGGGGAAACTCCCGATAGTGAACACAGGTCGGTAATGTTCATGAATGAACGTAGCCAGTCCACTATTATTATTGCAGACTCGTAATCTACGCGATGACTCAGCAAACGCGAGATCCGAGCCAAATAATCTTTATGACTTTCTTCCCTCGAGAAGAAAGCCATCGGGAGCAGAGCTAAATTCTCGATAGTGCAAATGTTACACGTCGGGAATTTATGAATGAACACTGTCAGTCCCCTTTTACTAGAGCTGACCGTGCATTCTCCACTCCCAAACAAACAACACATGACTCGCGTGTGTCCCCACTCGTAATGAAGCGAGTGCAGGGAGGAACACGTGATCCAAAGCTGTTTGCTCCCCATACTCCTGTCCATATATATTAAGCTTGTGAAGATGCATCGATGCTCAGCACCTCTACCTCCTCAGAGATAGACTGCTAAAACACCGGGCTCTCTAACCAGGGCGAAAGAAGCCGCGGCGCGGGCTTCCGATCCCAGAGAGAGAGCGCTGGATCCCCCGGGTAAAGGCAGAGAAAAGGCGGCGCCCGTCTCTAACCCCTCCGCGAGATCCATTTGCGAACCCCGCAATATAACCTCCGTGCTGCCTCGGCAACACGGGGCCGATACTGCGAGGAACGCGAGCCTGAACACCCTCCTCAAAGAGTGACAAGCGGGAATGGAGCGAGTACGATAGTAACACGCAATGCTCGTCAGCACCCTCGAGCGCTGACAGAACATGCTCCGTTCCAAACAAACAACACATACATCGTGTGTATCCCCACCCGTAGAGACAGAGGGCAGGAAGGAACACACGACCTAAGGTTGTTTGTTCGCCATAATATCTATGTTTGAGACACACAACAATAAATAAGGACAGACAGTATGACACAGAGCGCTTTGCTGAGGCACAAAAGCTAGCGCGGTTCTAAACCGGATGTCCTTTATCCTTTCCTGGTCGTCACGTCACCCGCCCATGACGCCCACTCTCGCCATTGGACTAGTTGACATAAGTGCTTCAGACGCAATCACGCAGAAGCGTTCCCAAAGCGTCATTGACACATCGCGAGTTCCCTCGAAAGGGAACAGGAACTGAATCACAATAAAAATGAAACCAAAACTGAGCATAATCGTTACACCAAGCAGCAATAGCTGTGGAAATCATTTCATATCACACACAGATGTGTCACAGTTGATGAGGATTAGTTTTTAAAAAGAACAAACTACAGTACAGAGCATTCAGGTTACATATTTTACCTGGTATGCATGTTCCCTGGAATCAAATTTGCGACTTTGGCAATGTTAACCATGCTTCATGTTGAGATACAAGCAAAAAAAGGGCAACATAATTTCTACGTGTAATAAAATAAATAAAAACCAGTTAGTAGTTAGTAAAAAAAAAGTATTTAAACATTATGTTAAAAAAAAATCATTTTTTAGATCAGAATGAAAGTGAAATTTGATATGAAGTATTTCAGCTTTAATATTGATTCTAACGCCCTCATGATCTAGGCCAGAGGTGTGAAACCAGTGTGAGTCACCAGAAATGCAGATGTGTTCACGGGAGATTTTATGTTTTATTATAGACACATACTGTATGTATTAATTTCATTGGAGTAATTTCATTGCACTGCTTGGCAAAGAGGAGAGTAGATGAAAAAGCTTTCCTGTAGCTCAGTGGTAGAGCATTACGTTGTCACATGTCTGTCCTGTCTTGTGATGCTCATGGGTGTTTTGTTATTTTGGGGCCATGTGCTCTTGTCATTGTCTGGTCCCCTCCCCCTTGTTATCTGATTATTGGTTTAGTTGTCCCACCTGTCCTGCTCGTTACCCTCCTTGTTTGCCTCCCTATTTAGTCTTCCTGTGTTTGCTGTCCTGTGCTGGTTCGTTGTACATGTTACGTGTGTCTGTGCCTGTCCTGCCCTGTCCGTGTTGGATTTAGTTTCTGATTTCCTTGTTGGTTTGTTTGTTTTATGTTTTATCTTTATTAAATATTCATTTCACTCCGCATTTGAGTCCTCGCTCTCCTTTCCACAACCACACCGTGACAGAACGAACCAGCCAAATGTGGATTCAGCGGAGTGAACTTTCTCCTGCTGAGAGGGAGAATGGGATTTCCTTGGCGAAATATTTTTCTATGTGCGCCCAAAGGAATTTGGAGAGTAATTCCTCGTCACTGGATCCGTCCAGCGTTGGGACGTCATCGGTGGTTTCGGCCAGCCTCGAGTCTTCAGGCATCCGTCGGGGAGGACGGAGGAGGAGGAGGAGATCTGCGCCGGCCCAGTCAGAGACCGTGCACGTCCCGTCTGACCAGTCAGAGACCACTCGCGTCCCGTCTGCCCAGTCAGAGACCGTGCACGTCCCGTCTGCCCAGTCAGAGACCGTTCGTGTCCCGTCTGCCCAGTCAGAAACCGTGCACGTCCCGTCTGCCCAGTCAGAGACCGTGTGCGTCCGTCTGCCCAGTCAGAGACCGTGTGCGTCCCGTCTGCCCAGTCAGAGACCGTGTGCGTCCCGTCTGCCCAGTCAGAGACCGTTCGCGTCCCGTCTGCCCAGCCAGAGACCGTTTCGCGTTCCCGTCTGCCCAGTGTGAGACAGATTTAGAGATGACCATTTGTGGGGCCGCCCAGGCAATGATGGACTATTTGGAGCGTCTGGCTCGGATCCTAGACATGCCAGTGTCTGCCGTTCCTGAGTCGGAGCCGGTGTCTGCCGTTCCTGAGTCGGAGCCGGTGTCTGCCGTTCCTGAGTCGGAGCCGGTGTCTGCCGTTCCTGAGTCGGAGCCGGTGTCTGCCGTTCCTGAGTCGGAGCCGGTGTCTGCCGTTCCTGAGTCGGAGCCGGTGTCTGCCGTTCCTGAGTCGGAGCCGGTGTCTGCCGTTCCTGAGTCGGAGCCGGTGTCTGCCGTTCCTGAGTCGGAGCCGGTGTCTGCCGTTCCTGAGTCGGAGCCGGTGTCTGCCGTTCCTGAGTCGGAGCCGGTGTCTGCCGTTCCTGAGTCGGAGCCGGTGTCTGCCGTTCCTGAGTCGGAGCCGGTGTCTGCCGTTCCTGAGTCGGAGCCGGTGTCTGCCGTTCCTGAGTCGGAGCCGGTGTCTGCCGTTCCTGAGTCGGAGCCGGTGTCTGCCGTTCCTGAGTCGGAGCCGGTGTCTGCCGTTCCTGAGTCGGAGCCGGTGTCTGCCGTTCCTGAGTCGGAGCCGGTGTCTGCCGTTCCTGAGTCGGAGCCGGTGTCTGCCGTTCCTGAGTCGGAGCCGGTGTCTGCCGTTCCTGAGTCGGAGCCGGTGTCTGCCGTTCCTGAGTCGGAGCCGGTGGTCTGCCGTTCCTGAGTCGGAGCCGGTGTCTGCCGTTCCTGAGTCGGAGCCGGTGGTCTGCCGCAGTTCCTGAGCAAGGGGTCTGTCCGTCGTCTCCACCGCCCTGGCCGCCGAGGGGTCTCCACCGCCCTGGCCGCCCGAGGGGTCTCCACCGCCCTGGCCGCCCGAGGGGTCTCCACCGCCCTGGCCGCCCGAGGGGTCTCCACCGCCCTGGCCGCCCGAGGGGTCTCCACCGCCCTGGCCGCCCGAGGGGTCTCCACCGCCCTGGCCGCCCGAGGGGTCTCCACCGCCCTGGCCGCGCCGATGAACTGTCCGCTTCGCCTGTCCCCTTCCGTCCCGCCCTGGTCTTATGGAGCGTCTGTGCACATAACATAATACAGTTTCTGTAATTTCAGCTTATGTTAGTGTTTTTTTTTTTTTGTCATTATGTTATGATTGACTAAATGTTCCTGTTGGAAGAGAACATGTGTTAGTGTTTTGACTAATTATTTGATTTTGAAACATGTTTGCAGTGTTTTGTTAGATATATTGTGTTAGTGTATTATTGTATTTTGAAAATTAGTTTTGGAGTTTAGTTTACAGTGTGTGATTTTGAGCATGAAATTAACCGTTTTTCCAATTGTGTGTTTTAGGTGTGTTGGTGCGTTAAGAGTTTAGGAAAATTGTTAAATGTATTGAAAAAACTGTCATAGCGATCGTAAAAAACTGTAAGCCCTTAGTTCATTCAGTTCTTGGTTTGGTGTATATCTATATCAAACTTGGTTGTTTTGCTAAGCTTTCTCCTGTGATCTCCTGCATGTTCTTTTGTTGGATTTTTGATTAAATACTCTTTTGTTAAATTCTCCATTCTCCAAAAAAGACACAATAATGGTCAGATATGCAACACAATCTGTGGGGGGCTGATGATTAAGCCCCATGAGATCACCAGATCGATCGAGTGTGTGTCCATGTTTATGTGTGGGGCCATTGAGTTCTGAGGTTGAGTTCCATCGTGTTGGTTTCGGTCAATGATTTCGGCCCTCCAAAACCATTTTTGTTCAAAACTTTTCTACTATTTGTATATGGATATGCAGCTCTCTAACACATGCAGATGCTCAAATGCTCAAACACATTGAGAACAACAGTTGCTCAGGTGTTACACAAGTTATTTTCAAATATAGTCAACAAGTACTTTCCAAAACCATATGGTCCCTATGGTTGGCAGATTAAGTACAGTGCTGAACAAGTCAAGGAATGAATGGGCTCTATAAACTTAATAATTTAATCATGAATATACACACACAAACAAATTAGTACCTCCAAGTACCTGCAAGTTAGATAGTTAAGAAGAGTCTGTCATGCACCAGAGGAGTGCTGTTATGGAGTCATAAAAAACTTGATATTCCAGTTTTATCTTATCGGGCTTTGAAATTGACTTTCAGTTTTCTGTTTTGATTTTTTTTTTTTTATGTAAAGATTCTTTTACTTTCATTTAAATTGAAACTTAGCAGATTGAAGCAGAATTATATATTATAATTTATAGTATTATATGTATTCACACAAAATATGTTCAGTATTCAGTGCATTAAAATAAATTGTATAGACATTCTGAATTAAATGGAAATGTATTTGCCTTTATTAAACATTTGTAATTTACATTAATGTCATCTTACATTATCATCATATCAGGTTATCACAAATTGTCTAAAATTATCTGTTTTGGCATTAGCAGTAGACAAAATGTATGTTTACAAATGAGACTTATTATTGAGTATATAAGTGTTTAACTTGCTGGTCCTGTTACATGTATGGTCTGTCTCCTATGTTTTATGTTTTTAGTCCTGTGACCCGCAGTTTTCCCCAGTCTGTTTAATCATTCACCTGTCCTTTTAATCATCTACTTAAGTTCCTTTAGTGTGCTCTGTATATTTAGACCCTGTGTTCTCCCTCAGTCTTTGTCTGTTCTCGTTAATGTTAAGTGTGGTTTTCTCCTGGTTCCTGAGTTTTGTCATTAAAGACCTTTATAATCGTTCTCCTTCGTGCTGTTTCCACCACCACGTTTACGTAACAGGTACGAAGCCAGTTCAAATTTGTTTGTTTTCTCATTCATTTTAATTATAATATTGTAGTAAACGATTTGTATAATATGTTGGTTTAGGCACAAATGGATTTAATCCAAATGTTACATGTCCTGTGGTATGGCACCCACGAGGATTTTGAAACAGTTTTGGAAAAGAATGGCATTTTAGAATCTGATGAAAAAAAGCTTGCAGAAGGTGATCTGATTCTAAGGCCCATGGACGGGAAAGGACCATTTTATCATGCGGGATTTACTGTGGGAGAAAGTGAAGTCATTGATTTTGCAGGCAAGCAACTTGCATTTCTTTATATACAGGCTATTTGAAGATAATATTTACAATATTTACAAAAAAATTATATATTTAATAATTTTAGAAAGCATATATTTTTTAGGCCAGCCTGATACTTCACAGGAAAAAAAGGAGGGATCCACCTTTTTTTCTTTGACATGTTCAACTTCTTCTTCGCTTATGGATGGTCAAGTGCGTAAAAGAGGTGTGAAGATATTCGTCCGAAACAAGATGTGCCGTGTTCTCCGTTTGAAATGTGGCATTACTAAAGGCTTCCGTGAGAGAGTTAGGACGGCAATGAACAATACACTAAAGTATCATGCTGACGAACTTTAACTGTTTGCATTTTGCCCTGTATCTGCTGGGGTAAGTAGATAAAAGTCAATATACAGTTTTTATTTCATAGCTCCTAACCAAAAAAATAATAATCATGCATGAAACATTGATTGAGCTGAACTTATTTTATAATTTATTTGTATATTATCTAAAAGCTTACGCTAAGAAAATCCATAACAAAATCCATATTGTAAAAGAAATTTGGTAGTATCTGACTGCTGAATGCAATCTAAATAAATTATTCCAGAGAGTCATGTAATGACACATTGTAATAACATATTCATTTAAAGGCAATGTTCAATTATAAAAAATATCAACTGAAGGTTTTTTCTCTCTTTATAGAAAGAAACATGACAAAGGTATTGTGCAAATCAATTTCTTTGAAACTTTAACCCACCCACGCCCATCAGTTTTCATAACTCTGTTGTTGGATTTTTAAACATTAAGGATTATTATTTTAGTGAACATAATTCTACAGGATGGGTAATTTCTCACCAGGGATTGCAAAGTTTTGTCAAGACAATCACCACTTCTGAATAAAAAAATGAAAATGATAGTTTATTTCTCTCTATCTTTCTCTAGAAAATGATGTTAACACGATGGCATTGCAGAACATGGAGGATCACAAAAAACTAATCTGAGTGCATTGTCCCTACTTTTTTTTTCTGTACAGAACAGATTTCACTTTCATTTTAAAAAAGACGATCAATAGAACTCTGACTTTGATTTAACCACAGATCCACTCTCTAGTTTTCATCAATGTTAACCCTTGCTGGTAATCATACATGTCACCATTGACATGACAACTAATAGGCCTATTTATTTTCCTTGCAGAAATAACATTTACCGGTATACTGTATGCCTTTGAAACCTAAATGTTTCCAAACACAAAGTCAGTCAGTGTGAGTTAGTGAATCTTCTAATAAAGAAATCAGGGTTTACTTCGCCCTAGTAACAGAAGGGTTTGCTGAAGTATGCAAGAACTAATCATATTGGAAAAAATTATGTCATGAATCATGTCACCTTTGCCATGCTTGGCTCCTATTCTATAAAAACTGTTGTATTCTTTTTGCTGGTGGGATTCTCTCTGAAATTGGTCTGAGATCCTCCGGCCGTGATTAAAGCATATAATTAAAGGCATTGTCTGGTTATTGCTACATAGCAGGTTAGTGGAACACTAGAGACCTTATACCCAAGTAATAGGGTTCAAAAACGAACTAGACGTCGTTCGATTCAGTGTGAGACTCTTATGCTGCGTTCACACCAAGCGCGAATATGCGTCAGGCGCGAGTGATTTCAATGTTAAGTCAATGGTAAGGCGCGTTTACGCGCGTCTGGAGTTCTTGCGGCGCGAATGAGGCGTTTGGCGCGGCGCGGTAGACGCGAATTCGCCTCATTCGCGCGTCTAGTTCGCGCGAATGACGCGAATTGAGCGTTTGGCGCGTTTGGCGCGATACGCGCGTTAAGCGCGAATTGTGCTTTTTGTGCATTCACGCGTTTGATGCGAATTCGCGTCTGCCGCCCGAGTTGAAAAATCTGAACTTCTGCGTCAAATTCGCGCCGCGTTAACCAATCAGGAGCCTGCTTGATGTTGTGGCGGCAGGCCCGCCCAGAGTCATTCATTCAAAATGGAGGAACGTATAATTTTAGCTGTGAGCAGTCGGCCGGAGTTGAAAAAAATATTGATAGCATAGCAAATACTGTATTTAAAATAGCATATACATTTACTAACCGAAGACAGATGGACAGGCGCTCGCAGCTGGGATAGAGCGCCTGTAGTTGGTGTCCTGGAGGGTGATCCTCGCTCCGATGCGGGACAGCAGGTCATCAAACTGGGCGCGGGACAGGCGGAAGTACCGCTGAAACCGGCCGTCATCCAGCCGTCATCCAGCCGCAGCTCCTGGAGCAAATGGTGAAATTCGCCAAACTGGGTTCGCCTCTGAAGGGTCTGGTGGACCCAAATACGGCGACGATGATCCCTACGCCGCTGTTCTGCTCTCCAGAGTAAATACAGTGCGGTGACTCTCTCGGTAAATGATCGCTCATCAGACATCTTGTAAAAAGATGGCCGCCAGCGGGTCTCGAAACTGACTTTCGCCTCTTGACGCGCGTGACGCGCGTAAATTTCGCTTCAAACTTTTTTTTTTACGCGCGTCAATTCCGCTCTTGACGCGCGAATGAACACAAAGTGGTCACGCGAATAACCAGACGCGGCAGGCGCGAATTTTGACGCATATTCGCGTTTGGTGTGAACGCAGCATAAGGTGGGGTTAGATGCAGTCATAATTCTTAGGCATTTTTTTGTGGTCAGAGTTGCTACACGCGTCAACCAACACGGTCAGAGGGGAAGTCACCTGAGTATTATTTTGCAGGTGTCAGGGACAATTGGTTAAACTTAAGTCAGGTTCGTAGGGGAAAATCTATTACAGTTTTAAAATAAACATAGAATAAAAATATGAATGTCACAATTTTTAAGAATTCGTACACATTTGTATGTCTGAGAAGTTGTTCATGTAAATATGTTATGCTTTAGATGCTGTCATACGTCAATATTGTACATTTATGTGCCTATGCAAACGCAAATATATGTACGTGTGGTAGAACCAAACTTTAAGTACAAATACTCATGAGATCATGTTGGTTTCAGTCAATGATTTCGGCCCTCCAAAACCATTTGGTCAGAAATTGAAAGTTGCTGTTTTGCCTGAAAATGTTCTAGTATTTGTACATGGATATGCAGCTCTCGAACACATGCAGATCAAACACATTATCTACTGGTAATAGAACATTCTGAATATTAATGTCATTTTACATTCTACATTATAGAATATTACAAATGAATTGTCTATAAACAGAAGTGAAACCTCTGTATTGACATTCTTTCATGGTACATGTTGAGATATGTCGATTCTCATTAATGGGCAAAAAAAGCGCAATGGTTTCTGTGGTTAAACTGTTAAATGAGTGAATACACATCAAGAGAAACAGGTTTGGGAGGAGCAATACAATACAAATACACAACCTGCAATACAAATAATTATTTAGGCTACTGAGACCTCAGTTTTTAATTTTGTACGTAAACATGGAGGTTATCTGAGGGTTCTCTGTCTAGCTATATTGTAATGGTCTATACTGTCATTTCATCTTACAAAGATTTTATTCACGGAAAGTCTAAGTACCAGAATAAAACCAGAGAAAGGTGTTTTCTCTATTATGACAATAAAGAGAAAACAGAAAGTAAACCTGTCATGGCAACGCCCATTTAAAAGAACTTGTTTAATCTTGAGAGGACTGGAAATGGTTTACTTTTAGTTTTGCTTGCAGATTTCACACAGAATCATTTAAACTTCCCTGACGGACTCTTTAAAAGCTTGTGTTTGTGAGTATATTTAAAATTTTTAGCATAATTTTTCATTTACTTTTAAGATACATTGATTCAAAACATATAAAATCACTGTGAATTACTAAGAAAGGTTGTGAAAAAAAATCTTCAGACAACAATCTGCCAGAGGAGATTTAAGTACGACCTGAAGATTGTTGAAGATTACAATTAAACTAAAAATTACCTCTTTATCTCTTTAACAATAGCATTGTAATTGATAATTTGATTCAATGCATATATTGTTACATACATATTTTTACATTGTACATATTTATTTTAAAAACTCCTGCATGTAACTATCTGTAATTGTAACACAGTCTCACCCCAAAACGTCACATACTGACGCGTCTTGACCATTCGGCAACATACGACGAAAAAGGTACCCTTTAACGTCCATATGTGACGATTCGGGAATGGTTGGGTTTAGGTATGCGGTAGGGTACCGCTAGAAGGCGCTACAAACCTGACCCTATAACCTGTATCCCATCTTAATATAGCAAAACTGTTTTGAGATGCAACCTCAACAAATTAAGCACATTGTACATAACTTTGATGCAAGTAGATAGTAGTAGTTCTTTAATTTGTAAATAAATAATCACCTTTTTAATGTATTTTTTATTTTATTTTAGAAAACAATGGACAACTTCAAAAACATTATGACCTTGATATTCGGATGCAACAACAACTTCAAAACAATCCTGAAATCTTTAGATGATGGCAATTTCAATATCTCAAATCTTCAGATAGGAGACCTTATTCTTAGGAAAATGCTTGGCACGGCGACAAAGATTTACCATGCTGGAATTTTCTGTGGACAAAATGATGTCATTCAGTTTTCAGGTACAGAGCTCTTTAATCTCTCTCAAAATTTCAGTCATAAAATTATAGATGGTACAGGCTGATATGTTCTTCATGAAATTTGCAAACAATTACATCATCTAACTTGAGTTGATTGTACTCGATTGCCGATTCTGCAGCCAATGAGCTTGCTGCTTTACTTGTAAATAGTTTGAAAAAATTTGAATAATTTGAGCTTCTTAGATCAGTGTTTGCCAACCCTGTTGCAAGATGGCGGCACACTCACAGTACACACTTTGAATGTCTCCCTAATCTTACCCACCCATTTCAGGTCTTGAAGCAGAAAAGTTCTTATTATGGAGAGATACCAACCTCTGTAGTTCTGTGAAAGCATAATGGTCAGCTTGGATCATATGTGCCTATAGCCAATGGCTTTAATGTCATGAGATCAGTGTTCAGGGTTGAAAAACACTGATCAAGAACGTGTTGCCCATGTCTTTTAACAAAATTGTTGTGCACTTTTTTTACTTTATTGCAAATAAACTAATTTACATGATTGTGGATCTCATTCTATTTTTTTATTTATGAATTTGTTTAATTTGTGCGAATCTCTCTACATTTATTTGTGAATCATAATCTGAAACTATTCTAACCCCATTATGGTGTTGATGCAAACATATAGCTTCTGCAAATCAGAGAATGAATACTTATGTGCAAAGAGCAAATTACAGTTATTTGTGTCAATATTTTCTACCACAATGAAACAATATAATATATTTCAGTATAATACTTTTTTTTAATTATACATTTTTTTTAAAGGTTTTAGTAAAATATCACCAACACATCCACAGCCTATTATTCTTTATTTTTACCTTGTGTTTTTCAGCCATTTTGAACAAATCTCCATCAAGTTTTAATGGGTCAGTTTCACAGTGTCAAACATTATCATATCAAACTGGACAAGTGGACAAAGTAAGCGTGAAAAAATTCCTCTCTGGTCAGGAATTCTTTGTTCTCCGTTTGACGACTGGCCTCCCTCAAGACCTCCAGGAGAAGATTAACACTGCAATGGATGATAGCCGAGAATATCATTTGTTCAACAATAACTGTTTGCATTTTGCGCTGAGACTGCTGGGGGTAAGCAAATGAAAGTTGTATTAATTTTATAAGTAAACTTGTCATTGATCTTTGTAAAAAATATAAAACAAACTGTTAATCCTGCAGGGCACACCAGGGCCCATGCCAAGAAGGTATGCTGTTGTATCTCTTTGTTTTCCATTATTTCATTTGAATTTTATTATTTGTGGCACATTCTTCATTCAATGTCATTAACCCTCATCTATTGACAATTTACATATATATTAATTCCTGAAAACTGGAATTTATTATTTTCGGTAGAAGAGAATTTTGTGAGAAGTATAATATTTATATCAGACGTCATCATTATTATGTGAAATTAAACTTTTTTCATCTTTTCTGCAGCCAGCCAATGGATGAAGGTGAGATCCCATTGTCTGTTTCTGACTAAAATATGACTAAAATATATTTACATGAAACTTCATTAAACAGCATTACTGTTACACTACGTTATCTGATTGATCTGTTTATACTTATTCTTTTCTTCTAGATGAGAAAAGCAATCCAGAAGAGGAAGAAGCTTTAACAACCCAAAATTAAAGAAAATGAAACACAAAAAATAACAGTAAAAGATGTCAAAGTTAAATCTAACATTTGTAATCCTTATAATTGCTGACTTTGCTCTCAGAATATTTCATGAGAATTTTTTTGTTGACCTGTGATTTTGAAATAGATTACTGTAACAAAGAATTCTTACAGTTTTTTTCGATTGCTAAACGACAGTGAGCACAACTGGAGCTACATGTGCAAAACTCTAACTACAGTCTGCACTACCAACAGTCACCTGAGCTAAACAGTTCACATCACCTGCAAAACTCACTCCAAGCTACACAACTCTTAACACATGGCTCAAAACAGGCTCAGTGCAGCCAAACACTGTGCACAACCCTCACTGAGATAACACACACTGTCACTCAGAACACACTGAGAGTAAAAACACTAGCATCAAACACCAATACAGAAAATACTAACTTTTCATCTTTACAGTTTGAACAATTTCAGTGACTTCATACAAAGTAATATTTTCTTCAAAGAAAAGAGTGACATTCTTTCACATGATTTATTTACATTTTTAGAACATAACAATTCTTTAAGGTAAATGAAAATGAGCAGTTTGCTTCAATAGTCTGTAGTAATTTACAGAATTACAGTAATGAGGAAAAAAAGGTAGACACTAAAAGTACATACTGTAATTGAAACAAATAATTGCGTGGCTAATCCTGCCTCTCTCTAGCATCAGGCCACAGGTTTTCATCAACATCACATCTAATGTTCTCTCTTGCCATGCACCTTCTGGAGTGCCTTATCCATCCCTGGTAGTCCTCTGGACTCGTGTCCTCACATCCGGCATGCATGGCTTCCAAAAGAGACATTTGGTCATATGGGTGGTAACCAAACACTTTCCACCTCCAGGCAGAGAAAAACTCCTCTATTGGGTTGAGGAAGGGTGAATATGCAGGCAGGTACAAAACCATAAATCTGCGACAATAGCATTTTCCTGCGCATCTGAAAATATTTTTCCTCTTCCTCCTGTTGGGGCCAGCCTTTGGGTCCTGTTGTATATTACAGTATATACAGTAATACAGTAAAAAACTATATTTTACAGTCAAACTTACTCATCTGTGTAAATGTTCTATAATTGCAAAACAAAATATATTCCTGTAATGTTCTCATTTACTGTAAGGATGTAAATCTCACCTGTTTCAGCTGAAGTTGCCATCAGCAGTGTTTGAAAGGCACAAGGCTGAAATCTATTCTGTTTTGAATGTGTGGTTCACAGTTTTGACAGCAGTGTGTTAGCATTTGAACAAAGTGCTGTAAATCCACAGTGTTGTGCAGGTTGTGGTTAAAGTCATGGATAAGTGTGTAGAGTTTTGAAAACTGTGTTCAAGCAATGAAAAACGAACTAGAGTTTGGTCCACATGAACTGCTGCAGTGCAGACTGTAGTTAGAGTTTTGCACATGTTGCTCCAGTTGTGCTCACTGTCGTTTAGCAATCGAAAAAAACTGTAACATTCAATTTATATCATAAATAAGAAAAAAATCAGGTCAGAGTAAAAATGAAATTGTACAACATATACTTGATTCATAATGATTGAATAAAAGTATTGGAGATTTAACAACGACTCTGTGCTTGGAAAATGTTACAACCAACATTTCAGGCTAAAATATATAGGCTATGTTTGATTAGATTGGAATGGGTGTTAAAACTGCACACACATACATACAGTCATACAAACGTGTGTGTGTGTGTGTGTGTGTGAGTGAGTGAGTGTCTGTCTGTGTCTGTTTATGTGTGTGTGTGTGTGTGTGTGTGTGTGTGTGTGTGTGTGTGTGTGTGTGTGTGTGTGTGTGTGTGTGTGTTTGTTTGTCTGTGTGTGTGTGTGTGTGTGTGTGTGTGTGTTTGTGTGTGTGTGTGTGTGTGTGTGTGTGTGTGTGTGTGTGTGTGTGTGTTTTTGTTTGTCTGTGTGTGTGTGTGTGTGTGTGTGTGTGTGTGTGTGTGTTTGTGTGTGTGTGTGTGTGTGTGTGTGTGTGTGTGTGTGTGTGTGTGTGTGTGTGTGTGTGTGTGTGTGTGTGTGTGTGTTTGTGTGTGTGTGTGTGTGTGTGTGTGTGTGTGTGTGTGTGTATGTGTGTGTGTGTGTGTGTGTGTGTGTGTGTGTGTGTGTGTGTGTGTGTGTGTGTGTGTGTGTGTGTGTGTGTGCTCCCAACAATACTCCCATGACTTTTATCTGTAAAATAGCTTTGCTACTGAAAAGTTTTTCAAAACTCTTCACACAGTTCTCCTAACCAACTTTCAGATCGGCACAGCAGTTCATTTCACATTCAAAATGCACTAAAACTACCAAATTACGTCATACACGTCTCAAATCAACACATTCTTCAATAACACTAGCAAATGTTGACAGCCAACAAACACACTTTATCACCCACAAAACAATGACCTAAAAAACACTAACAACAGGTAACTTTATACAATGTGTTCCTCTGTAAATGCTTTCTTTCATCTCTCTACTGTTTAGAATTCACTGCAATATGACTAGAATCATGAATCAGACATGATGCAGCATTTATATATTTTATGTCTTTTTTTTTTTTGTAATTCCAAAGTACAAACATTTGTCTACACACCATCCGCCGATACAGATACATAAGGAATCAGCTGTGGTTGGTCCAATTGTTTTTATACCATTTAATTTTTAGATTCGAAATATATTTCATTACAATATTACTGTAGAAGTGTGGCAAAATGCTGTCGTATACAGTTTTGTATTATGTTATTGTATTGAACTTAAGCATGTGCAAATTGGCCTGTAGATACACAGAGTTGTGGCGGTTGTTGTGTCGAAGTGAGACAAGAATGAATACAATTTGAAAGATGTAGTCATTGAATGCATTTTTTGCCAAAGCAATGATAAATGATCCACAAGTTTAGCCCACATATACTTCTGTTGTGCTCACTGTGTGAAGAGTTTTGAAAAAGTGACCTAAGTATTGAGAAATGTGTCCTATAGCGACTGTAAAAAACTGTAAGCAATTAAAATCACAGCTTCACTGTAAAGAGACACTGCACGGATGCAAATTCACACATAGACAATCTCTCTCTCATTCATATTTATTCAAATAAATGTAATCTTACCAAGATTGTTTCGATACAGCTTCACAGTACTAAACAGGAAAATTACTATCTCTTGAGCAAATACGACTGTAATTCAGCTCTAAAGAAGCTCAAAAAAGACAATAGTGTCATTAGTCATCTCAAGTTAGTTCAATGTTGATTCAATTAAATTCAATAACTGTAAAGTAGGCTATATTCATTCTAATCCAATTAATTCAGTGACACTATTTTCTTTTAACTAATGAATAGCCAAAATAACACAAACGAATTAGTGGTGCTAACGAAGAGCAATGCATGATTTTAATATGACATTGATTGAGGCAAAGAAACACCCAACATGAAGCTGTGCTGTATTCTTATGCTGTTGATCTAAATAGTAAAAATCAAGAAAATCGTTTAAGTAGCATTAACTGTATTTATTTATTTTTAATCTAATTCTGAATACAATTTATTTGTATATTAATATCTTGAATGTTATCTTGAATGTGATGTTTCTTCAAAATTCACTGAGTGTGTGAATGCATTCTGGGTGTGCATGCCTTACACACAACACAAAGGATACATGCAGTCATGCAATCTGTTTTATAAGGCAACATAGTTTTGCTGGTCAGCAATTTTTTACATTGGGCATGATGCCACAAAAAGACTCTTTGTTCAATAGGGTTTGCAACAGAGCTAACATATCTGCTTCAACATGACACCTCATAACGATTTACTACTTATTAATATATAGTTGTTATGTTTAGGTAGCCTACTGGTAGGATTAAGGGACTGGTAGAATAAGGCATTCAAATTTGCTTAAAAGTAAAAAACAGTGAATATCCTAATGTAGGATGTGACCAAAAATAGTAAACCTAAAAATTGATAAAGATTTAGATATAGATATAGATAAATAATTACCTTTTAGTTTAATCTTGTTATGCAGAGTCCGTCACAAACGAGAGGGGATCCGTTAAGTCATACACAAAAAAGACGCAGTATTATAGTAAATGTTGCCTCGACATGCAGGTTTTGGAATTTACTTCCTATTTTCTAGTAAGCTCTTACTTTCATTTTACACAAGACTGTTTACTTGTGTCTGTTTTAATAAGAATTCTTTTTGTGTGCTTTTTATGACCTGACTATAAACCAAAAATCTGACTTTTAGCATTTATATATTATATATAGGCCTACATTAAAGCTAAAAAAATCTATTAATTGCATTAAAAACAAACTGTGGTTTAGACATTCTGAATAAATACTTATGCCTTTTAATAAAATATTACATATTATACATACTATACGACCAGAGCAGGAGCTTGGTTCGCATTGCCAGCAGTAAGTCAGACTTGTTCCCGGTGCATGTTGGACTCCGGCAGGGCTGCCCTTTGTCGCCGGTTCTGTTCATAATTTTTATGGACAGAATTTCTAGGCGCAGCCAGGGGCCGGAGGGTGTCTGGTTTGGGAACAACACGATTTCGTCTTTGCTCTTTGGCCCCATCAGACCAGGACCTTCAGCATGCACTAGGACAGTTTGCAGCCGAGTGTGAAGCAGCTGGGATGAGAATCAGCACCTCCAAATCCGAGGCCATGGTCCTCAGTCGGAAAAAGGTGGCTTGCCCACTTCAGGTTGGTGGAGAGTTCCTGCCTCAAGTGGAGGAGTTCAAGTATCTTGGGGTCTTGTTCACGAGTGAGGGAAGGATGGAACGGGAGATTGACAGACGGATCGGTGCAGCTTCCACAGTAATGCGGACGATGTACCGGTCTGTCGTGGTGAAGAAGGAGCTGAGCCGCAAGGCAAAGCTCTTAATTTACCGGTGAATCTACGTTCCTACTCTCACCTATGGTCATGAGCTTTGGGTCATGACCGAAAGGACAAGATCCCGGATACAGGCGGCCGAAATGTCTCCGCAGGGTGGCTGGGCGATTCCTTTTAGGGTGAGAAGCTCGGTCACTCGGGAGGAGCTCAGAGTAGAGCCGCTGCTCCTCCACATCGAGAGGGGTCAGCTGAGGTGGCTCGGGCATCTGTTCCGGATGCCTCCTGAGCGCCTTCCTGGGAAGGTGTTCCAGGCACGTCCCACCGGGAGGAGACCCCGGGGAAGACCTAGGACACGCTGGAGAGACTATGTCTCTCGGCTGGCCTGGGAACGCCTCGGTGTCCCCCCGGAAGAGCTGGAGAAAGTGTCTAGGGAGAGGGAAGTCTGGGCATCTCTGCTTAGACTGCTGCCCCCACGACCCGGCCCCGGATAAGCGGAAGAAGATGGATGGATGGAGAATTACAAAATTGTTGTCCATAACAGAAGTGAAACAACATAGAATTACAAAATAGTTGTCTATACAGAAGTGAAACAACTGTTTTGACATTATCGGTTTCTGGTGGGGGAAGACACAACATGTGACAGCAGAGGACACATGATATATTCTATGCTTCTAAGGCACCTTTACTCGCATTCCAACCACATGCAAAATGTTGTCTTGTTGAGATGTCAATTCTCATCTACATGCACGGTTTCTGTGGTTAAACTGTGTTAAATACATGCATACACATCAAGAAAAACTGCTTTGGAAGGAGCAATACAAAAACAAAATCTGCAATTCTTGTTATTCTTTATTAACTTTGATCACCAGTAATGTGACTCAGACTGACTCAAAGGGGAAACAGCCTCATTTCTAAGTCAAAAACTAAAACAGGAAATAGATGCAGAAGGAGAAGAAGCTGACAGAAACTGCAGGTGTTGAACACAAAGAAATCAACTATATTGATGAACTTCTGATCTCTTCTGCAGCTTGCAAGAGCAAAGAGGTAAGATCATGTTCTGACTTATTTTAACTATTTTGATTCATTCATCTTCCGTATTTATATTTGGTGTTATTTTAGATGAGGAAATAAGCATAGATGATTTGGAAGTAAGAGCTGCTTTGACAGCATTGGCAACTTTGAGTTCAAGTTTTTTGTTAATACCAGCAGATTTCTGACAGAATTGGTCAAAATTTGATTTTGAGTGTTTTTTTTTTTTAAATGTCATGATGAAGAAGAGAAAGAAAAAGAGCAAAATATGTGTAAATTAATTATGGATTACAGTTCAGAAAAATAGGCAAGGAAAGGCTGAGAGAGAGAGAAAGACAGACAGTATTGAGCTTTTGAGAGAGATGACTTCATAAAAGAGCTGGGGGTTTTTCTGTATAGGTCGTAATACACTGCTTGCACAAACGACTTATCAGATCGTTTACGGAGAAGGACAGTGAGTCTTGAAGAGAAATCCATCTTTAAGAGCTGCAATGCTTTCTTGGGATCAGATTGAACTCTTACTAAAAGGAACCATCAACAGATTTTACATTGTTGAAGAAAATGACAAATACACACATATACTACCAGTTAAGATTAGAACTGGAGACCTTCTACTTAGACAAATAGATGGATCTGCGTCACCTTACCATGTTGGGGTTTACTGTGGAAAATTTGTCATTGAGTTTACAGGTAATCTTTTTACTTTATTAACTTTGAGAAAGATATCACTTTTATGTCATGGGGATAAAAATGAGTATAAATATGTTCACTTAATATTTGTGTATAAAAGCTCTGTTGTTTCTGATAGCTCCTGAGAACTCAAAATTGTGTGATCGAGTCACAAGTTTTTCATCAAACAGTCAATCTGGCACAGTGAACATGAAAAGTTTGAAGAACTTCATCGCAAACAAGCCGTACCGTGTCCTCCATCTAAGGGTGGCTATTCCTGAGAATTTCTCTGACTTGGTTGATGATGCTATGGATTCTAATGAGATATACCATCCTTTGATGAATAACTGTCTACATTTTGCACTCAGACTCCTGGGGGTAGGCAAATGACAGAAATCAATTATATATTAATTTATAAATGTATTATATACATTGGTAATGCATGAAATGATTGAATAACTGTTTGTCATTCCTCTATACGCAGCCAGGATCTGTTCCACAAAGGTATGCATTTACTATTTCATATTTATTCGGGTCCAAAAGTGTATGTTCAAAATATAGATTTTTGTTTTACTCTTAAATTGAGTTGTTAATATTTTAAATAACTGTAAAAAGTATATTTAATCTTGAGAAATGTTAATCAAATATGTTTATATTTTTTGGATCGTTTCTGCAGTCCGCCAATGCGAAAAGGTAAGATCATTTTCTGACTTATTTTAATGGCATGTTTTTGATTTACTCATCTTCCTGATTTATATTTCATGTGCTTTTAGATGAGGAAATCATGATGGAGGAAAGAGCTGCTTTGACTCAGTGAGAAACAGTTTCACAACAACAAGGAAATAAAGTGAACCTTACACTTTAAAATGAGCAAAAAAAAATTTCTTGATAAATTAATTCTATTTGTAACAGATTATTAGTGCTGATTAAAGATTACAGCCACAAAGTTTAGAAATCATTGTAATTCTGTCTGTTTTACTTATTATGGCCATGTCAAAAAAGTTAATAAATGATAAATCTGCCTCAGTGCAGTTATTTTCTATGAAGAAATAAGCATTCATTATTTTATATTTAATTAAACTGTTTAATTTCATATTTAAAGTTTAAATAAAGTCAACTACAGTAGCAATGGGGGGAGACAAACAAATCTCCTACAAAGATACATAAGGTCATATCAGGATTGGTGTGTACAAATGATGAACAAAAGACATGACTAATTCAAATCAAATCATTTTATTGTCACAATACCATGGACGCAATTGTACAGGTGATGAAATTCTTTTGTGCAAACTTGTCACGACACACACACAGAAAAAGGTAAGGTCCAGGCGCAGTATTTATTAGGGGAAATCCATACTCACAAAACCAGTCCAGGCAAGGGTCAAAATCCAGTAGAGCAATCCAAAGACACAAGACATGAACAACAAACGGGCAGCAACAGGAACGGAAGTGTGGGGACATTAAACAAGGACTCCGTGACAAACACTGAAACAGACAGGGTATATATACACAAGTGCAAACAAGGTGACGAGAAACAGCTGAAGGAAATGAACAATCAGTGACAGACAGGATTATGGGAAATGTAGTGAAAATGCCTAGACACCGTGAAAACTGAGACCTCTAGTGTTAAACCCAGGGAACCACCAGACACTGTGACAAAACTTCACAGCATGACAGTCTATATATACCCAAAATATGTTGTAAATGTACTAAAGAGTTTACAATACATTACTGATTTGTCATGACTGCTTTTATTATGTTCTCATTTTCTACTTTCCAAACAGCTCTACTGTAACAACTCAGATATTATGTCCCATAAAAGTAAACATCACAACCGCACTGTAAACCCTAATAAGTTCACTTAACTCAAAAATTATTTTGTAACAGATTACACAAAAATATTTTAGTGATGTTTTTAAATGTTTTAAGTTTACATAAAATAAAAATTACATTTCCAGTTGCCTTAAATTATCTCAATGTTATCTTATAAATATTGATATTCCTCAACTTATAATTAGGGAGTAATTCACTCAAAATTTTCAATATTTTTCAACTCATATAGTGTGGGAAATACACTCAAAATTTTCAATATTTTTCAACTCATATAGTGTGGGAAATACACTCAAAATTTTCAATATTTTTCAACTCATATAATGTGGGAAATACACTCAAAATTTTCTATATTTTTCAAATCATATAATGTGGGAAATACACTCAAAATTTTCTATATTTTTCAACTCCTATAATGTGGGAAATGCACTCAAAATATTCAACTCAGAATGTGGGACATGCACTCAAAATTTATTCTGAACTGAAATACTGATGTCAGCCCACTACACAATTATAATCACCTAATAATGTTAGAAAAAATGAAAGTGACACCACAGTGACAATTTAACAACTTTTTTTTATTTTAGCTTTTTAAAAAGCACAAATCAAAAGGAGATCAGTCAAGACAAAGTGTTTGTGATAAATTAAAACAAAAGGAAAAGGAAATAACTCCATAAAAACAAAATATACATTAAGTGTTAAAGGGATACTCCACCATTTTTTTATATTAAAGGGTTAGTTCACCCAAAATTGAAAATAATGTCATTAATGACTCGCCCTCATGTCGTTCCAAGCCCGTAAGACCTCCGTTCATCTTCGGAACACAGTTTAAGATATTTTAGATTTAGTCCGAGAGCTTTCTGTCCGTCCATTGAAAATGTGTGTACGGTATACTGTCCATGTCCAGAAAGGTAATACAAACATCATCAAAGTAGTCCATGTGACATCAGTGGGTTAGTTAGAAGTTTTTGAAGCATCGAAAATACTTTTTGGTCCAAAAATAACACAAAATAAGACTTTATTCAGCATTGTATTCTCTCCCGGGTCTGTTGTCAATCCGCGTTCACGACTCGACTTCGTTTATAGACTAAGGGAGATGCACGCTATATTCAAGCTATTATACATTGTGTGGCTATCATTTTTTTAATGGTGCGTAAGTGTGCATGTCGCGGATGAGACATTTTTACAGTGCGTTTTAAAACTTTGTTTTACAAAGCTCGGGCACACCAGATAACACGTCATCAGCGTCACTGCGGAGTCGTGAACGCGGATTGACAACAGACCCGGGAGAGAATACAATGCTGAATAAAGTCTTATTTTGTGTTATTTTTGGACCAAAAAGTATTTTCGATGCTTCAAAAACTTCTAACTAACCCACTGATGTCACATGGACTACTTTGAGGATGTTTGTATTACCTTTCTGGACATGGACAGTATACCGTACGTACATTTTTAATGGAGGGACAGAAAGCTCTCGGACTAAATCTAAAATATCTTAAACTGTGTTCCGAAGATGAACGGAGGTCTTACGGGCTTGGAACGACATGAGGGCGAGTCATTAATGACATTATTTTCATTTTTGGGTGAACTAACCCTTTAAACTATGTTATTCCCTTAACTAAGACGAGTTAATACATACCTCTCTCGTCTCAGTGCGTGCACTCAATCGCTCTGGCGTGCGGCTACACTTTGATAGCACTTAGCTTAGCCCAGTTCATTCATTAGGATCCAAACAGAGATGAAGTTAGAAGCGACCAAACACCTCCACGTTTTCCCTATTTAAATACAGTTACACGAGTAGTTACACGACCAAGTATGGTGACACAAAAAATAGCTTTTCTAAGCGGGTAAAATGGATAACTATAATGTATGGCGGAATAGCACTTGGAGCACTTCGACTCGGCGCAGTAATATCATCACTCCTGTATTACTGCGTCTGTTTCAGGAGTGATGATATTACTGCGCCGAGTCGAAGTGCTATTCCGCCATACATTATAGTTATCCATTTTAGCTATTTTTTGTGTCACCATACTTGGTCGTGTAACTACTCGTGTAACTGTATTTAAATAGGGAAAACGTGGAGGTGTTTGGTCGCTTCTAACTTCATCTCTGTTTGGATCCTAATGAATGAACTGGGCTAAGCTAAGTGCTATCAAAGTGTAGCCGCACGCCAGAGCGATTGACTGCACGCACTGAGACGAGAGAGGTATGTAACAACTCGTCTTAGTTAAGGGAATAACAGTTTAATATGAAAAAATGGTGGAGTATCCCTTTAATAGTTCCATATTCTGATAGTGGTCATTGCTACAGAGGGTAGATTTAGTATTTTGGGTCTCCATCTCACATTATTCTGTAAACATTATGATTAAAACTCACAAAGGATTCATGATAAAAATTCAATAAGATTCTAAGTAGAATCCATCCTCGACAGCAATGACAACTATTAGAATGTGGAGCCATTTAACACGGTTTAAAAAACGTTTTGGCACTTACTGTACCTTGAAGGCTGCAACTCACTTTTTAAAAATAAAACATTAAAATTAGGGCTGCATAACGATTAATCGCAACTAATCGTTTGCAGAATAAATGTTTTTGTTTACATCATATATGTGTGTGTACTGTGTAAAATAATTATGCATTTATAAATACACACACATGCATGTATACATTTAAAAAATATTTACATGTTTATATGTATTTTTTAAATATAATTTATATTATATATAATTATAAATACTTAATATATAAAATAGATTTTTTTCTTAGAATTATACATGCATGTTTGTGTATTTATATATACGTAATTATTATACACACAGTACACACACATATATGATGTAAACAAAAACTTTTATTCTGCAAACAATTAGTTGCGATTAATCGTTCTGTAATCGTCGTTATCGTCGTTGTCCCCGGGTATTTGAAGTTGCAGAACACAACTTGCACTTCCACTCCATTGGGCCAACTTCATCCTGCAATTTTAAATATTTTCAATTAAAGTCTAAACAATTTCAGCCCTGTTCTGCACTTTTGGCTATTCAAAAATTTGTATTAAAAAAAAAAAAAAGTTAAAATGTGTATAACATTTTGAATGACGACAACACATCAGTAATTTGATTAAGTCTGTTATGCTGTAAAATATCTAAACATTGTGAATAATTCAGGGCGAAATTTTTTTAAATTCAAATTAGTACACAATTTACAAAACTCACCTATTGGCACCTGTCTGATGATGAAACGCTGACTCTCTGTAGCACTCTTTGTAGTCCGATATCTGTACACAACACGCGCACAAAGATGATTTGTTAATCTTCAAAAACATTTTTAAAATAATACATAATGATAAATTCATTATTCATTGTACACCAATTATAGTAAAAATTAAAATGATAAGCAAGTTAGTTATTAACAAGCAGAGCATCAAAGTTGTGTGCTTATAAATCTATTTTTGTTGTTGTTTTTGTTTTTAACAAAAGTATTAATAAAGGGTTTAAGTGATCAACTGTGGATCCCACAGTTGAGATAAAAACATTTAAAGAAATAGCAAAAGAATGACTGTGGAAACACATCAAATTAAACCAATTATTAATAACACTATTCCATAATACATCCTACCTGAACTGTTAAAAGGATTTCGAGATGATCTCACAATCACAGACTTGAACCTACGAATAAATTACAAACACAGGCCTGGTTAGCATCATGATAACACACTCATATTATGTTGTTCAATATTGACTGTGTGACGCGGACGCAGTACGTGCGAGTGGTGCTTTGTGCACTCACGCGTTTGACGCCCGAGTTGAAAAACTTGAACTTTTGCGTCAATTCGCGCCGCGTTAACCAATCAGGAGCCTGCTTGCTGCTGTCACGTGGTGAAGTGACGTGATAAACGCTTTTCAGTTTATAATAATGTAATTTTAAATGTTTGGCCTCAATAACTTATTTTATATGTTTGGCCTCAATAAATTATTTTGTAATATGACTAAATGTCTGCGTGAAAGAAGGAATGACATTGTTCAGCAATATGTTAACAATGAATGTGACACTGAACACTTGCAGAATACATTCTGTGAATGAGATGAAGCAAAACTTCATAATTAAACTTAATTAAAGAAGTCGTTTGACCTACGTTATAACGAGTCATTAATGTATTCTAACTTATATGATTCATATAATAGAACCGAAGTTATAGATTGTGAATTTAAACATTTCTCGTTTACCAGCGGCAGACGTCAGGAGGACTAGCCGAACTAAGGCTGCTCCAGGCGGGTTAGATGAGCGCTGAGCGCCCGGTGATCGCTGGATCTCACAACTCCTAAACGTCAGATCCAATTTTTTTAAATAGGCGCTATCTTTATAAATAAACCACATATTTGAGCTATAAACAACTACATTCTCGACTGAACAACTCTTAAAACTACATTTCGTGACACAATAACAGTTGTATTTTTAAATTTCGCGGCCTTTCTTGCAAACAGACCACTCCCAAGTCGCCTCGGACGCTAGTCAATTTCGCTTCAAACGCTTGCTTTAGTTTTTACCCGCGCGAGTGCATTCAAAAGGTTCAAGCGTCACACTAGACGCGATAGACGCGAATTTGACGCTCTATTCACGTTTGGTGTGAACGCAGCACAAGTTAACTTAACGTTAACGTATTTGTCACATTCAACAACTTCTAAAGTTACAAATTACTTGGATTTGTAAACTATTTACAACACATATTCACTGTGCACATTATACAAATGTATTGCCAGTTCTAAATTTAAGAATATTTATTGAAATTCTAAAAAATAAAATGAAAAAATATATAAAAAATGTTAGAGTTACTTACCAAATCAGGGCTGATGATAAGACGGCGCTTAAGAAAACGAGGACAATAAGACTAATGAAAATAACGGAGGTGGTGGTGGTTTGATAAAAGTGCGCATTCCAAACAAATAAAAACAAATTAAACTGTGTTCCACACATAGACAGTATATAAACGGTTCCACATCCACATGGGCTGGCAAAAACTTCACCGCATCAAGGCAAATTCAAGATGGCTGACTCAGCTTTCCTGAGGGAGAGATAAGACCCACCCACCCGAACGTCATAACGTCGATAACGTCGATAACGTCATGACACTACTAAACTTTTTGAGCGTTCCACACAAATTAGCTATAAAATATTGAGCCCTATTCAATTAAATTGGCATAAATCTCAACAGAGCTCAACACTTTATAGTTTGGTCAACTACATAACGACATTTGACTGTTATGAGCTTATTAGTTATGAGCTAGTAAAACTGTTTGGGATTACAGTGCGTGAAATAGTTGAGGAAGGACCCATTACCAACAGGAATCAATGGTAAGTCCAGTGCAACAATTATAAATAACAATATTATATATTTTTTATTGATTTACCACCTCACTGTAAACCCTTACGCTCAAAATAATTAATTGGTTTGAGAAGGACAAACTTACATTAAACTAATTAGTTCAGTCAAATTAACTTTTATGAGTATTTAGCACTTTCTTTTTCTTTCAAGTTCACAGAACTGATATATTTTAAGTAAACTGAACTGTTTCATTGTTTTGCGTTTTATTCAATTAAGTTTCTTTTAATTTAGACAAACTTAAGTTTAATTGAAACGGCTGGGATGTCTAGCAGCATGCTTTGCCGATGGCACTCGAAAGGGAGAGTAAATGCTAAAATTAAGTGTAATATCATGTATTTGTGTAAGATTAATGTTAAGTGGGAGATTTAGTAGTGATTAATGTTGTGTTATGCTAATTTAGAAGAATTTCTGTTAATGTTGGTTTTAGGATAGTTACCATCACGGTGACAAGTGGTGCATGAGATTGATTTGAAAGCAAATAATACCTTTATATTGCTGCTCTCATACATCAAGTGCTTCTGTATAACATACTATTGCTAATATGTTAGCAGATTAACTTGTTAAAGCTAACTAAGTTTATACTAATAAAAGTATTCACATTGAGATTACATGAAAGTTTTAAGTTAATTGGTAACACTTTACAGTAAGGTTCATTTATTAAACATTATTTAATGTATTAACTAACATGAACAATACATTTGTTACAGTATTTATGAATCTTTGTTAATGTTAGTTAATATGAATAAAGCTGTTCATTGTTTGTTCATGTTAGTTCACAGTGCATTAACTCATGTTAACAAGATTTTAATAAAGTATTAGTAAATGTCGAAATTAACATTAACAAAGATGAATAAATGCTGTATAAGTGCAGTTCATTATTAGTTAACGTTAACTAATGTAGTTAACTAATGAACCTTATTGTAAAGTGTTACCAGTTAATTGTTTGAATTAATGTACTCATACATTTTAATTGTTCTTAACTTGAAATGTGTAAGTACAAAATAAAAATCTGCTAGTTCTGCTTACTTAAACTTTGAATTTCAGAACTTAAAAAATTTGAGGCAATTGATTGCCTTAAATGTTTTGAGTTCTGCCTACTTATTCGGGTTTTCTTACGTAGGACTTTATCCATTGGTTATTGAGAAAGAGCTATAAAAGCCAAAAGAATCCTTCCTCAACTATCTCACGGTTGTGATGTTTAGTAGAGCTGTTTGGGAATTCACAGCGGATAGCCGATGGTTTCAGGCTGCATTGCTGCACTTGATGGCCAAAGAATCCTCCCCTGTAAACAAAGACTTTACCCGCTTCTCTCTGTGTGAAGAAGACTGACCTGAGCATTGAGTGTTTTCAGTGCCAGCTAGCTCCTCAACCTCTTGAGACTTTCTATACAAGTAGAAAATGAGAACATAATGCAAGCAGTCATAACAAATCCGTAATATATCGTAAACTATTTAGTACATTTACAACATGCCTATTTCTTCATCAACTGGCTTCATCATCCTTCAAACAATCAGACAAAGCAACAAGTCAAAAAGTAGCTACTACAAAAAAAAAAAAAAAAGGTTTTGGTGAATATGGTGCAGGTGTCAGTACTTCATATAAAGATGCATTTAATTTCATCCGACTCTTCTGAGAATTAATATATTCATTTAGATTTTTGGTTAAGTATAAGGCGTGCACATTGATCAATTTTGGTGTGTGTCTATGCTGCCTAAAATGCTGTCTAGTTAAGATGCTCACTAAGTTCTGGACCAGAGCTAACATCTCTGCTGCTAATCTGATGCCTCAGGTTGAGATCATAACACTGAGAGAGAGATACAGAGCTGTGAGTTTGTGTTTTGTTAGGTAAAGTCAGAGAGGGTGAGGTCAGCTGTAAGGAATTTGAGGCAGTGTGTTAATCTCTGCCGCTCAGCACACTCGCAGGATTATGATTACCGTGCGATTGATGGCTGTTTGAAGAGCGAGAAGCCCTTCATTACCAGCTTTGATGTTTTCATGACTAAAATGCTTAAACATTTAACTTCTCAAAGACTTAAAGAGGCAGAAAGCAGCCTGCAGGTGCTCGCGAAGACAAGCCCAAAAGCTCTCAGCACTCATGTTTTGATAGAGACCAGCATAAATCAACGGAGAACCAGAGCTGGATGAGATCCACGCCTTCATTCAGACGTCTGTGGAGAAACAGCGCTTGAACCTCCAGGAACCTCCAGCTGGATAGAAATTAACTTTTCAATCAATTGAAAAAATGTACTAGTATGTATACAGTACATATATATTTTTTATTTTTTTATTACATGGCTTGGTTGAATTCTAATGTAGAATGCGGTCTGTTATTTCTTGATAAGACCGCTGCTAAGGATAACACACCGTTGCCATGAAAAACAGAGCGTTTTTTAAATCAATAAACTCCTCTTTAAATCAATATTTTGTGTCAAATTATTGATTTATTTTGTATAGGTAGCCATGTAATAAGCTTCGCGTCGGGGTCCTGATCAGCCTGTCGGGGTTGTATTCGCTATATATAACAACCACCTCGCTCTACATTATCCCTTACATAGGCCTATATATAGCTATTATGGAAAAAAAAAAATATATATATATATAGAAAAACTTTATTTTATTTTATTATATACTTTTTAATAATGCAAAAAAAGTGTCTGCCTTAAACAAATTTAAGTACAATCAACTTGGATGTGTAAGTCATTTCAACTTAAATTACATTAAACTGACTTAAAATATTGAGTTGACTCTTGTATAACTTAAAAAAGTTTCAGACTTATTTTGTTTAGTGTTTAGTTTGTTTATTTTGCATATTTTTTGGGTTAAAAAGCAATGTAAAAGTATGTTGTCATAACTTATTGATAATATCATTTTTACTGTTGTTTTACTAATGTTTTTAATATTTGGTTACTTTGTACATTTCAGTAAACCTAGTTATTTTTTTTATTTTTTTTTATTTAATCAATAACCTATCAAAATATCACTGTATGAAAATTACAATCTGGGGCTGTTTGAAATCAGGTTGATCATTAATTTTGCAGTACCGTTTGTTAACACTAGCACGCACATAAAAAACATTTGGGTTTGTCACCTGCTTGTTTATATTTATCTTGAGAACATCTCACTCCTTATCTCGTTCCTTCGTTCTGCATCTCCTGTCCTCTCTTGTCTCACCCCCTCCTTCCATCTGTCTTCCTGACCCTGTTCTCCTCCTCTCAGGTTTTCCCGAGAGTTGCGTGCGATGGAAGGAGGGGAAGGAGGAGGGGATCTTTCATCAGCCTGCCCGAGCGACAGGGGGGTCAGACCGCTGAGAGAGGGATTGCTTTTCAAAAGACTATCTCTTCATTTGTTTTCCCAGCAAAATGTCACTGCTGTTTTACAGAAGAGTAAAGAGTATAAATCCCTCCCTTTTAAGAGAAAAGGGGGCCAGACGACCATCCGTCAAAAAGGCCAATTTAGCTTTGATATCAGGAGTTTTCCTCTCTTCGAGACAGCTAAGGAAGATGGTATCTTAAACTTTCCCTCTCATAGCTTTTCTCACGCGCTCAATAGGGGGAAATAGGCTGCTGAATCACACAAATCCAACAAATCCATGATATTCGGAACGATTGTGAGTGATCTTGTCAACACATTGCCAGTTGCTTTGTTCATTTCTCCTTCGTAATAGTTTCAAATGAAGCCAAAGCAGAATCAATTATAATTCTGCATTTCCATACAACACGCGAGTAATGGCGTTCCTAAATGATTCCGTGTTGTTGAACTAATTGGTTGAATAAATGATTCAATGATTCATTCATAAACGCAGCCACTCTTTTCCTGAATAAATCAGTGTTCAATGATTCAGTGAAATAATCACTGAATCATTCATTCAACTGATTTGTGCAACAACTCCGTTTTCTGCCTTTATGAATGAATGATTCATGATTAGATTAGTGTTGTTGAACGAAACTGTTGAATGAATGATTTAATAAATCAATCGGGCTGTCCCTATTTAGAAATGCTGCCTTCGGAGGACGCATTACAAGATATGAAGGCATCAATGCACGTGCGAATCCAATGTTCGATTCACTTCCAGTCTCCTGAGACACCTTCATCTGATCGCTATTCATCTTGTGTATGTATCCTTCGCTGCCTTTGATATCCCACAATCCATTCCGTTGGCTGGTTGGTGGTCAGTGTGTAAATTAAAGTTTTTTGCTTTTCCAAAGTTTTCCACTTTTGATGTAATTTCTAGCAAGAACCGTGCCACTGCCTTAGGCCATGTCCACACTAATACGTTTTCATTTGAAAACGTATATTTTTCTCTCCGTTTTGGCCTTCCGTCCACACTGAGATGCCATTTTAAGTCAACGAAAACGTAGCTTTGGGAAAACGCTAAAAGTGGATAAATTTGAAAACTCCGTTTTCACGTTGTAGTGTGGACTGTGAAGCCGGAGGTATTTGAAAACGATGACGTAAGTTTAGTCATGTGATCCATGTTGTACCAATAGATATTCATGTTTCCCGGTATTGAGCCTGTTACGTGCTATTCACTTTTGCACTGTTGCTAAAATATGTTACTTTGCACACTCTTCATATCACAGTCCTGCAAAGATGACAGAAAGTGTACTCACATTTGCTGTCCTGCGGCAATACAGGAGAGCAGTTGCGTTTTAGACCAAACATATGGTGACTGAGTGCGACCTGGACGCACCAGTGAATGGTGAGATATTTTGCTAAATAAAATGATCCTGGTAGAAGAATTGCGCGATAACTTTATTATTTATTTTTCCATCTGTATCATCTCAGTGAGCTTTTGTGAGGGTTCCCGCATGCGCAGTAAGTGGAATTTAGAAGTTTCTCATCCCACACTGAAACGTCGGAAAATGCCTGAAAACGCTAGTGTGGACGGAGAGTGTTTTTTAAACGAAAACGCTGTTTTCAAATGTATCTGGATTCATGTAGATTAGAAGTCTGTCTGAAGTCTGCCAAAGTTTTCGGACGCATGGTGTGTTCGACTTGAAGTGGCGCTTTGCAGACCAAACGATGTATGACATCACAGCACCAAGAGAGGCGTTTAGAGAGCAGACGGCTCTGCATGCTTTCGAATAGTTTTCGCTGTACTTTGATGTCATACACTGATCGGTCTGAGCAGCGCCGCTTCAAGTCGAACACACCTAATGCATGGTGTTGTTTAATAAATCAGTTGAATTAACTATTCAATGACTCACTCATACAGTCACTTGTCGACACCTACTGGTGGAACGATGTAACCTGCAGAAAGAGTTTAAAATTGACTGTTACTGCATAAAATAATGTATTTCAGAGAGTCACAATCGGCTTCAATCCTCTTTGATCCGATCGTTAGCTATTATAATTTGAATTGCTGAGCCCAGCCCCATTTATTAGACTTTGGCCTGGTTTCACAGACTGGGTTTAGATTTAGCCAGGATTATGCCTTAGTTCAAATACTGGTGTGCATCCTGAGACAAAACAATGGCACTGACATATGTTAAGATATGTCAGTGCAAGTTGTTTTCAGTAAAAACAGCTCAAACATGCATTTTAGTCTAGGTTTAAGCCTTGTCTGTGAAAACCGGGGGTATGTCAGATGCAAAAAACTCAGGATAGTCAGAGATATGTTGAGCGAGAGCAATTATGCATGTGTGTGTTTTGTAACCTCATGGAAAAGAGATAAAGACTGTGTGTGTGTTTTTAGAGAGGTGACCTCACAGATTTTTACAAGAGCTGTGAACCACAAGGGCCAAATCTGGCATCATAAACCTTTAACTGTGACAGGTAGAGACCACCACGAAGACCCTACTGGCTTTCAGCGGAGTGTCCTTGAACCCCCATCACTCTTTCTATTCCCTCCTCAGGTCGGGTCACCGCTGCTGCTTCTGTCTGTCTGTTTTGTTGGGTGAGCCTTTTATGCAACCTCCAAACTGCCAGTGGGCGCTGTCTCCAGCATTCTTCATTACCGTTGCACATTCAGCTTGGTTTATCTTGTGCTTTAATATGTATGATTCTCTTTAATATCGTGTGGATTCTCCCTTTTAACCCTCTAGGCCTCTTTGGTCGGAACTGGCCAACATTTTTTAAGTTTTACATTTTTTAATTTTTCGCTTCATCGGAATGGGATGACACTTGTTGAATTTTGTTGCATTAGCTATGTGAACACAAAACGTTAAAAGCCTTCACTCTATTTTAATATAAAATATTAAAAATATATATATATTAATTGTAATGGAAAAAATAGCTCATACAAATTGTATAAATATTGCATATTATCGTAAAATCCCCTCAAAATTCTAAATAATATATTATATAATCAAATATTATTGAACAAAAATATATTAAATTGATTTTCCTGTGGAAAAAAAATATGATTTTGGAATGTTCTTTTTTTTAAAAGAAGAAAAAAAGTCCAACATTTATAATAATAATACATAATAATACCATTTTATTTATTTGGCGCCTTTCTGGGCACTCAAGGTCGCCTTATTTTTTTGTATTTATATTTTTTGCCCTAATATTATATTATAGCAGGGGAAATATTATAGCCCACTTTTCATGATCCAATCAAATCCTGATGGATGAAATCTAGTCCCTCCCACATCATTTTCTAAATGAATACTCACTGAGACAACACAATATGGATGTTTTAAATGAAAATGAAAAAGCAAATTGAGAGATGGTTCCACTATGAACAAGGGATGAAAAGAAAGAGGTGTGGGACACATAAAACCACCTCAGTCCAGGTTCTTGGTGTTCTGAGGCTTTAGTGAGCTCTTAAAGAACAGAATCCTATAGTTTTTACAGTCACACATCTTATTTTCCTATGGCTGACTCTCTCTATTTTCCCCGTTTATCATGGGCTGGGCTGAAATCAGGCCGCGCTTGTAATCCCGCCTGAATGAAGGTTAACTAGAGTCTTCACATGCCAAACGCTCTCGGCTTCGGCTTTAAATCTACGGCATGTAGAATCCATCAGCAGTTTCTTTAGCGCTTTCCCACAAATAAAATCTCAAAGATTCCACTCACAGACCGTTTCCAAACTGCTCTCGGCATAAACGATTTTCCTCTCTCAGATTCAGACGTTAAAGTTTATTTGAAGGAAGCTGCATAAGAGAAAGCGAGAGGAATGGAAAGAAGGATAAAAGGAGCTTTAATCAAAGAAAATAGCCCTGAGTTGTAGCTGGTCGATGCATTCAGAAACAAAGAGTAGATTATCTACTTCATATATTTATTTGGCCTATGAAATGTATTTTAATGACCCCATATTAACATCCCCAATCACAAGTAAACAGCACTAAAAATGTATAAAAATGCTCTGTTTTGGTGACGCATATTGATCTAATCATTCAAACCAACCACATAGAATCACATTGCATTTGTAGTGTAAACCACTATGCTAAATTTAATGATTTTAAACTCTACAAGTGAACTGATTCACAGTTTTGTAAACAAATCTGTCACCTCCGAATCAGTTCGTTGAACTGCATAGCCATTTTTAATGCCTATCTGTCATTCTACTGAATCAATGACTCAAATAAAACACAGCTGCAACCCCAAATGTTTGCTTTAAATCTGTTTCCATTCCTTCTTGAAAAGAGGGCAGATGTTCCAAAAACTCTTTCTTCCTCCACCAACGAGAGAAATTAAGCTATGCATCAGTGAGTTTTTCCCGCAGCTTTAAGACGGATATCAAAAGATGGAGCACAAGTGGTTGGATGAGGAAATGAAGGCTTCCCAACATCCAAAGAAGATCTGCCCTAACGTCCACAGACGTTCTGAACACAACACTCGATGGGTGCTAAAAGAGTTGCAGAGGAAAGAGCTCTTGAGTTGAGTGACAGGAGTTTATCCTGGATAGAGATGTCTTCCTGTGAATATTTTGGTGGGTGTGATACTCCTCACTGAGCATTTACAGCGCTGGTTAAAACACAGCAGGAGCTCAGAAACTGAATTACAGCCAACCAGACACATGCTAGAACTTACAACAAAGGTACTGTAGAAGTACAATTGATCATTGATTGTATCAGATGGTAATATTATGATAATGTAACACAAAAACTACCATCATACTGCCATGGTATTCTTGGAAGAATCATGGAGTACAATAAAAACTATGGTACAGTACATGATTTATGTTATACACAATTGTACTAAATATAGTAATTATTCAGGATTACATCAAAAAGCCATGCTACATGGTTTTTGGACATGTACCATGGTATTCTTAAAATAACCATGTAAATACTGTACCATAGCACATGGCATTATTTTCAGTGCCATGGTATATATAGGCCTATGCTTTAAAGTAATATAGTTTAAAGTACTAAGGTTATAGTAGTTTTTTGACATAGTAACCAGGGTATTCATTGAATTACCTTGGAGTACCATGTACATACATTGGTATATAAATGTGGTAATCATTCAGCATAATGACAAAATGTATGCTTTTACCATGTTTTTGGGACATACCATGGCATTTTTAGAAGTACCAGAATACCATTTAATACCATAGTAAGTTGTATTATTTTGAGTACGATGGTAGCATATATTTCAAAGTACCATAGTATAACCATCTGATTCTATCACTGTACCATGGTACCGCCACAGTACTTTTTGTAAAGGTATATGTCTGGACATGTAGCTACCATGGTGCTGTTTGTTGAATTACCTGGAGTGCAGTTTAAATACCATCTATTAATGGTAATCATTCAGTATTAAAAAGTAGGCCTATTTAAAAAATATATATTATAGTAGCCTATTATTTTCAGTACCATGGTCTATTTCAACCATAGTAAGCTATCTGACAGCCACAGTACTTTTTGTAAGGGTACATTCACAGTAGTGCCAAAAAATGTGTATTTGGAATATTGTGGTATTACCGGTATCTTTTTTGTAAACTTCTTTTTTTTTCTTTTGTTTTACTTAGAACTTTGTCATTTCTATGGTTCTACTATGGATATGATAATCATTTCTTACCATGGTACCGCCAGAGTATTTTTTGCAAGACTTCTTTCATCAAATCGTCCTCGTCTCTATTTTTAGCCGTTGTCCTGCTATTCGGGAATTCATTGCTGACTGGCTGCTGCCGAGCGGAATCCTTTCAGGAATGTCTGGAACTTTCTCAAACCACTACAGAGAGAGAAAGCGAATGAGAGGTTGAGCCGTGGGGAGGGGGAGAGGAAAGAAGAAAGCAGATGTGTGTCTGTTCTTCTGTTGTGGACTATACAGTAAGTCTGAATATGTGCGAGTGCGATCAGGTCTTCGTCTATGATCTTATTCGTATCTTGAACTGATTAGCGCGTGTGCGATGACTCGTGTCTGTGTGTGTGTGGTCCATTTAGCAAAGATAATCAGCTGTAATCTCTCACAGTTCCTGGATCAGTATTTCAGAATCAAAGAACCAAGTTCAGAGTGAAAGCCATCAAGCCCACCTATTTTTCACGTGGGTCAGGTTTTGCCTATACATTGTGGATGCAAACGAAGTGTAGAAAACGAATCCATTCAGAATAGTGCGTTTTGTCTTCCTTCATCTCCACTTTTTTAAGATTTAAGAAGACCTAATGACATCGCTGGCAAGTAAATAGTGAGTAAGTGATGCCTGTTTTTATAGAAGGTGCATTCTGGGAGTTTTTTCTGCCATATTGACAATGGGACTCCCTAGGAAGTGTATTACTGAACTAGACAGACGATTGAGACACATCCATTGTCTTTTAAACCCAGAAAATCAAGGACAACTGTATTTAGGTCTGTCTGGTTTGTGCAGAAGGTCTGCTAAATTTCGTTTTCCTCTCTGGCACGTGGCTGAAATGGTCTCTTGTTCTGTTTCCTTGGGTCTTGGAGAGCAGCTCTGGATCAAATTAAAGCTGGCAAAGACAGCTGCCTCTCCTTTATATATTTCTCCCTTCAGATCTTGTCTCTCTTGTTCATGTGCACTTTTCCATACTCTGGTCTTGTGTAAAATCTTTGACCTGCTTAAAGGGGTAGTTCACCCAAATATGAGACTTCTGTCATAATTTACTTACACTCATATTGTTAAAAACCTGTTTAAACCACAAAAGGGTATCCAAATCAGGGATCCACATGACATGGTTCATTGGTCTACTAAATATTAAATGCAGAATATTGACGTATGCATGCAAGAACAAACCATTAATGCACTCAAATAAAGTAGACACAGATATCAGCTCCTTTGAAATTATCAGTTTATTGAGTTGGTTTTACACAGACTTGGTTCTGTGGTACAAAACACTGCTGGTTAGTGAGATATCTCCACCAAACCACAACCAAAGCAGCTGAATACACAACCAAAGCTTTACAACACAACCACAATGCACCATCTTTCTGTTATTTTGCTCTTCCAGTTGTCTTTCAATGTTTGTTTGCGTCTAAACACACACCTCACACATGCAGACTTTGTATGAGTGCTTTTAAATGAAATTAAATGGCTTCACCACCAATAAATATAGTATAAAAATGCAATTGTAATAATTTTATTATCAAAAAATTAAACAAAAATCATAAAAGATAGCAAAGGCACTGAACGAAAAAATACCTTGGCAGTCCAGGTTTTTCAAACTGATACCAAACCCCCAAAAAAGATTATGGCATTGACCAAAAAAAGTAATTAACCATAATAAAATAATGCATAAATAACATAATACTAATATCCAGTCAAGTTTTCCTCTATGCTGACTTTTGATTAAAATGCACCAGGTATTTCCAGTTTGGCTGAAAGCATGTTTGCATTTGATTTGCAATGGCCGCCTCTCTTATAATCTCAGTTATGATGGCACTATGGTTAGCAATGGCACATTTGAGTGTATGTTCAACTTTGTCCTAAAGTATTAAGACAAATAAGGTTGATAGTGAATATCTTGACACCAAATATTGGGTCAGATCAGCGAGGCGGCTTTTGAGATTTCTAACACATCAAATGACCCCTGATAAAACTGCAGTAGTTGTGATCGATCGTCTGTTTATGCAAATGCTTTACATTAGCATTAGCACTGCACGTTTGCACTGAAAACCTGTAGAGACCAGGAGAGATCGTTGATTATACGCACAACGTCCTTCTGTAAGGTAAATCAATAATAACGATATTTTGGAGAATCAAAAACAGAAGCGCAATAACATAAAAATACTAACATAGTATAATTTGATCACTGAATCCAGTTGACAATACAATGCAATACAGAAATGCAGTACGATAAGATACACATTAGGTGTGTCTATAATATCTACCCAGAACCTCCTTTGAACAAAATGCCTCCCATTATCTTTTTCAGTTAAGTTTTTGGTGCAAAATGTATTTTTCCATTCATGCTGATAGCATCTCTTTAGTCAAGTAATGTCTGACATTTCTACCCATAAACACCTTCTTTGGTACAAAATACTTCCCTTATCCTTTCATCTACTTTCTTCATCTCACTATTTCTACACTTGCACTAGTCTTTCTTCACATGCAGCAAAATACAAAGCTACGTCATACTTTCCAGTGAATAATTCTATGTGTCCCTCTTACTGGAAAAGTGTCCTCCATCCATAAAAGCTTTCATGAACACACCTTGTAAAATACCTCTTTTCTCTACAGCTACTTCACACTTACCTTCTAAAAACATTTAGACAACAGCCTTAAAACTAAAATTGTACTTTCATTTGTCTTATATTCTGCAGGTAGACAACAAACAAAGGACTAAAGATTCTGAAACAATAATGCTTCTGTCCCATTAAACCTACGACACAGGGAAGCTCTCAAGTCCAAACATGCCTCTAAAGAGCCTTTGGAATTTGCTGCCTCATCACAGCTTTGAAACTAATCGTTCTCCTTGTTTTTTTTAGCCCTAACGGGATTGTTTTGGGCATCAAAGTTCAACAGAGAACCAATAATCCGTTATTCTTAGAGCTGAGCAATTATGATCCCTAAGCATCAACAGATAAACACTGGGAGAGACAATGTTCCTACAGTCAAAAAACCTTTGGAAATAGTCAAACAAGCTTGTCTTCTCCTGAAACATTCTTTAGAGCTGAGCTTGTGTCTGACAATTCTACCTTGTGTTAAACCTTGTTATGGTGAAGTTGTCCAGAAACCCCAAACAGTCACCCTAACCCAATCAAGAAACCACAAGAGTAGCATTCCAGAGAAACACATGCTGCATGCACACATGTTCCTGTCAGGACTCAATCAGAAACAACCAATCCAGCATGCTGGAACTTTGAATTACCCAACAGGTTCTGGAAATAAAACCTCCTTTTCAAGGTGATCACAGCCTGACTATTCTTCTTCTTCCTCTTCTTGAATAATGGACTGTAAAGCACCAGTCTCGTTAGCAGTGGGGCAAATTTAACCTTGCAGTCAGGTAGTTTTGTAGGTTAGGCTTTGTGTTCAGAGGTCCTGGGCCTCTTCTAAGCATTCAATACAAACTCAAAAATAAAATAAAATAATACAAATTAATTAAACGATGTTCTGATGACAGGTTCCTCTGGCATTTCTCTCCACCTTAAGGAAATGACATACATAATTTAATAATAAAAAAAAAAAAGGCACTTCTATAAGTCCATATATATGATTCTACTCATAAGGTCAATATGATTTTGATCGTTACATATGCAGTTTAAATGACATATCGCAATAACCAAGAAAGAAAAATAATTATATATGTCAGTTCCAATCAAGACAAGGAGAGATTTGAGTTTTCTAATTATTCCAGTACTGCCAGACCACACCAGTTTTATATCACTAAATCTACCAAAAATATTAATAAATAATACACAACAACAGTTCATTTGGAGCAAGACCCTGGTTTCTTTTTTTTTTTGGAAGTAAAGACCACAAACGACATGTGCTCTGTGAGAGTTATAAGGTGCTTGATTAACTCCGGTTGGCTCTTATTTTTGTTTCATCAAGGCCTTACATGATGCCTTATTATGATGCTAACTCACCTTTTACTTAATATGTAAACATTTAATTTAATTTCTTGCCTGTAGGGGGATAATGTCACAGAGTACCAACATAACTTTTACTTACTTCAAAACCTTAAATCCCCCAAGGCTGTAGTTCCCCAAGTTGTATTTGATACAAATTTTGAATATGTATAAAATAGGGTATGGTTAAGGTAAGGAAAGATAGGGTATGATTAGGGTTAAGGGTTGGGAGTTAGGTTTAAGGTTTGGTTGTACACAACCTCCAATATCATCCCATTGAAAAAGGACTCACATTCATAGAATCCCAGTTTTGCACTGGTCGTCAACAACATGCCAAACAAACGCCTTCCACTTGCACCTCCTCCATTCTTTCTAGGCCCCTATCCCTATGACAAGTTGTTGCTGATGTCCAGGGCTTGTTGGTACACCTGAGTCATATCATCAAGATCTCCTAACAGAGAGAAGCTGCTGTTATCCCCTGGAGAGCCCTGTGTTCCTCGACTGAATTTACCACTATGTAGGGGAGGAGCTGCCTGGAGACCTTTAAAGTTGGCCAGCTGAAGAAGGTTTTCTGCAGACCTTGCAGCCTCTGATGTTGGGGCGGGTTCTGGGTGGGGGCCAGTCAGCGCCGCTGAAGGAACTGTTGGTGATGGTGTCGCTATCCTCCCTTACAATACTGGATGGGCGACTCTGACTGCGGGATAAACCTGAATCGCCAGGTGCTGGTTCCCCAAGGACACTCATAGGAGGAGCCCCACTATACGTAGAATACTTTCCCGTTGCGTTTTAAGATGCCTTTTCTACCAACCGCTCGTTTTGGTGGTGAGCTGGCGGCGAGAGGTGTAATGTTGCCACCTAGCAGATCAGAGGACTCACTGCGCTCTGGGGAAGAATAGTACCCTGATTCCCGTTGTTGGTTGTTCTTTAGGATTCCCTTCTTAGGAAGGATGGAAATCGTCTTGGTAGGAGAGTCGCCTGTTAGACTCTGCTCCTCTTCGTCCTCTTCACCCTCAGGCCCAGATTCCTTCTCTGGGGTTCCCGCACCGGACTCTATTTCCTCCAGACTTGGAGAGCGTTGCTCTTCAGATGTTCTTGTCTTTAGGATGCCCTTTGGTCTCTTGAGCCCCAGGCTGTCCTCTCCATTACAGTGGGACACTCCAACATCATTCTCTTTCTTGGACTTTTTGGGCCGTTGACGGACAAGCAGGAATGGTTCCGACCGGATGGCTTTAGTGGGTCGTGGCTCAGTCCGGTTCCTGCCAGTCAATGAGACGAGCCAGCATGGGCGAGCCAGCATCCCTTTGCGATTCACAGTCACACACACTGGTCTTCCATCCCCAGTTTACCCACCAGTGATTGGCGATGTCTTCCACCGTGGCCCGCCGCTCAGGGTTGACCATCAGCATCCAGCGGATCAGGCCACGAGCATCTAACAGAAAAGACAAAACCAGATTCTTGTTTAGCATAATCAGAGAGTTTTTCTCGAATATACATTTCTCTATACAAAACTCCTTCTAAACATTGTCTAAAGAATTCAATAGTTTCAGTACCTGATGACTGGGATGGTTCTCGATACTCTCCATTGCTGATTTGCCGAATAAGATTTTTGTGGTCCCCTCCATCAAACGGCATACTGCCATAGACCAGCGTATACAGCAACACCCCCAGAGCCCAGCTGTCCACCTACAAATAATGGATGGCATTGATGTCAGCTGACTCTAAAAGAACATTGAGTTACTGCTAAATGTTGAATAAACGACACTTCAGACATCCTGTCATACGGAGGGGTGATAGAAATCACTTGACAAGACTGGGTTGGTTATGCTTTCATGCAAGAATCTATTTATAGCATGACTTTTTGGACTTTTTAGGAAAGTATTTGGACACTCCAGCAAGCAGGAACAGCATCAGATGGTACCCAGTCTCCTGCTTTTGCTGGTTTCAGGGTGTTTTTTTAGAAAACTGCTTTGAAGCATTCTATTACACAACACATCACCCTGAGCAGTCAGTTATGTAAGTCCTGTGGAGGGTAGAGTGAAAGGATAAGGTATGTAGGCTAGAAATCTCATAACCTCCCCAGCAGCCTGAATGGTTTTACAGGTCCTTGAGTTGTCAGTTCACGGGAAATCACTTATGGACCTGAGTGATAGTTAGCTCAAGGTGGTCACCATGGAAAGATACTTTATTGATTTAATTAATTGCAAGGTTTGGCTTTTTGATTACATCGTCTACATTGTAGTGTTTTCTCTACCCCTGAGGAAAATTGCAGCAAATTATTGCATGCTAAAGTCTATAAAGTACACTGAACTACTTCTATCTTAAAATGCCCCGGGCTGTATACCCACAGGAGAGGACACATGTAAAGCTCTAAAGAACCTTTTAACTCTGACCCAGGATTGACATGTATAATCAGAGATACTTGGAGAAAAAAAACTCCAGCTGCGCTCCATGTTCAGTATGGAAGCACAAGCGAGTGTTTGCCTGATCCT